>DVZL01007858.1:0-10533 GCA_018236625.1 Lasaia peninsularis
CTCCCCCCGCCCACGCCCCTTCTACCCCGCAAAAAAAGATGATGCAATATGCACGTTCTATTGCGCCACCCTGTATTTTTGCAAAGGATGAATTAGTGTAGAGTAGAAATGATTTAAAATTAATCGTACGGGGACTTTCTGGGGGGGTTGAAGCATCTTGTATGAGGTATTTAACGAACATGAAACGGATTCGTTAATTTGACAACGTACCTTTAACATCGCGATATATCTGAGTGAGATTCCCTCAGGAACTTCGTATAATATCCCCGTGTTGCAGGAGAGGACGGCAAGTCGGTGTCGACGACGCTCCGCGGCGTGTTCCAGCTCATGTCGGAGCTGGTGGCCCGCGGACACATCGACGACTTCACCATCAACCAAAGCTCACTCGACCAGGTACTTTCACAAACTTATAATTTTTACACCCATAAATAGTAGGTAGAAAATATTTTATTTCAAAAAACCTTACAAGCTATTCTTGTTAAGTGTCTTTATAATTCCAAAATTTACCACCGGATCGGAATGCGGCCATTCACTGAGAAGGTCCGGCAAAAGAAAATCAGCGGGCTTGTATTTTTTCTTATCTTCTAAATACGTTAAATTATAAAACAATAACATATTATATTTAAAAGTATACCAATAGATAGTATGCGTAATAACTATTTTTAATGTTATTTAAAGTTTGGCAAAAAAAATTGAAACATTTAAAAAATTTAGGGATTCCTAGTATCTTGGAGCTTTTTGCATACTTCTAATGCTACTTTCTATTGCTAATTATTAATTATCTTTTTCTGTTCCAGATGTTCCTAAACTTTAGTGAAAGACAGAGTGTACTTGACGAGGAAGACATCAGTCCCCCCCACAGTCCCCATACGAGCCGCCGACTCAGTGGGGACCTCACCTCCGTCACTGCTCTATGACGATAAAACAATGCAATTAGATGAGTTTTTTAATGATACCACTTCACCTACATACTCGGGTTAAGTTTTAACATTTTTTTGAGGAAAAAATCTCAAAGTGGACTCGAAACAGCACACCTTATGACGGTTATAATAACAGTGATGCTGACGGACGCTAGTTCAAATAAAAGTTGAATCTTTTCCTAAAAATATGTAAATTAGGTGAGATTTTATTTATGTGCAATTATAAATAAGTGATAATTCCAAAAACAATCTTATAAGGTTGTATTAAAATACCAATTTCAATATACGTTCTGTCTCTTTTGACCTTAGTATATGAAATGTAAGAGATGGATAGTTTATGATTTTTATACAGTTCTAATATTACAGACAATTTTAAAATAAAGTTTGTAATAAGTATTTTTAGAGTTTTATAATTTTTGTTTTAAGGCATGTGACAGTGATAACGACGTCAACGACAGTAGTAGAAGCTACTAAGTAGTTATAATACGTACGTAAAATGTATTCGATACTAATTGTTACTTCGTGTAAAGAATACAGTGATGTCATCAATGTAGTAATATCTAAATATATGCATCGGAACTCTCGCTCGCACTTCTAGTGTTGTGTGTAGCGACATAGAAGGGATTTGTCGATAGTCATAACCATAGCCATGTAATCAAGAAAAGGTTAAGGAAACAATGCAAGATATTTTTAAGATGTATTTTTAATATCTTTATCGATAACGAGTTGTGCGGAATTGTCACATTTCTTTGGCGTAATAATTTATGAGTCAGTTCTTTAATGACTCAACTATAGTAATAGTTACAGCAGGTATATTGTATTGTGACTACAAATTTCTTCGTTCTCATCGGTCTGTGGCATTGCTAGATTAATGACATCACTGTTTTCAAAGGACAGACTATAGGCTCGAATTCCAAAATGGCTCTCTAACTAGATAAAAATAATTACAATATACTTTTACCAGATTTAGGTTGGATGCCAGTTCTAGAATATAGAAACTTCAGAAATTAAAATTAATTATTTGTACAGAATACATCGCATTTAACATAATAGCAAGAAAAATATTGTGAAATAAAAAAAATGGAACTTCATATTTTCGACGCCATCTTGTGTGTTCGGTGACATCCATTGAACCAATTAAACATTCCTAAAATAAAATAGGTACGTAAAACAAGACTTAAAACTCTTTTTTGTACAAATAAAACATAAACAATAAAAGATAAAAATGAGAATTAATTGTTACTTTAGAAATAATTTTATTCTAGTTACCATGACACCACAATATTAGGTGTGTTTTGAGCTATGAGCTATATTTTTTACTTTATTTGTATTAAAATAATAAAATAAGAGAGCATTTACATAACTAACGAACATTAGTGTATTTACTGTATTTGAATAGTCAGAGTACTTTCATCGGCCTTGGTATATAACTTTTTTTTCAGTTTTCATAGAAGATTAGGGACTTACATTCAGCCTATAAAATATTTAAAAACTGACAAACAATCCGTCCATTTATTTGATGACTGATTATTTAATGACGTAATTGAGTAGATGACAAATACCTGACTCATTTTTCTTGATACTTAATAACTATTTTTACGTTATTGAGTTTGAGTGATACTAAACTTCTTAAGAAATATGACAAGCTCGACATGAAGATATTGATTTGAAAAAATCTGTGTGCTTAAACTATGGCGCTAAAGGTACTATTTGGAGATTACAATACTAACAACCACTTGTCCGTATTATTAAATATCTATCTCAATATCACAAAGCCAGTTTGCTTTGACTTTGAGAACTCCACAAAAAAATTATACTTATATGGATAGTCAACACTATAATTTTCTCCAGAACCTTAAGCTTCATAGCCTAAACACACAATAATTTTGATAGAATAGAAACGTAATTGTCATAAAATTAACTGTCATGCCCGAAATAGACCAGACTCAAATGTGATTTTGATGAATTTCGCAATAATTTTGATTCACCTAATTTGCAATTACTTAAATTCGCATTGTGTTGATTCACTTACTATTGGCCCATATCGATTTGGTCGAATTAGCATTCACTTAAATTTTAATTTGAACAAATTTGCATTTGATCTAATTAGAATTCGGCTAAACTGACATTCCGTGAATGTCATTTGGTCCAATTAGGAAACAACCAATTGGTATTTCATGAAATTCTCCATTGGTACATTTGGCTGACCCGTAATTTACAAATTCGCGGTTAGTTTGATCGTTCGATTCTTCGATCCAGCTAAATACATTAATATCCCTGGAAATTTTTACATGAATCGACCAAATCCCAAAGTAAATTATATGCTTGTGTTATGGGTGTTAGTCAACGGCACGAACAACATATGTGGTCTGTGGTCAACGGTATTAATACAAGAAATACTTAGATATCAAAAAAAACAACTCCTAGATCCAAAAATACACATACTTATGTTCATCACACACATGCCCGCCCACGTCGGGAATCAAACCCGAATCTCGCGAATTGTCAGTGGCGTTAGGTGAGTAGGCTCACCACTAGACCAACGAGGCGGTCAAGTAACAGGATGCTATTGATCAATTCGTAAAAAGCTTTATTTAAAGTTTCGCTTTAACCTAAAAACTTATTAAGAAGTGTTTGTATATTTGAATAGACTTTGTTTCGAAACTAAAAATAATATTTAACTACTAAGCAGATACATCAGATTTTTATTATTAGGGAATTCAACTAAATGCGTATTGTATATGCCCCGGTTCCTCCTGATTACTAATATTATTTTATACTCTGTGATATTTGTAATACTAACATTGGTCTGAAGTTTTATGTGATGATATTTAAATGCATTTTGTAGAATAGTGTGCGAATGGTTGTAAATGTATTTTGTATCGCGGACCAGTAAGATGAATAAATATTGGTTTATGGTATTGTGTTTTAATTTATTTACTAAATGATCTTTATGGGGTAGGCAGAGTATCGAGTGTGCTATCAAGATTCCTGCAAACTTGCCTAGCTTCCTCCACAAATTACTCTTGTCACACACGCCGGTTACGGAGGCTCTTGTCACCACCCTTGGATAATACAAGAGCTATTTGGTCGTGGAATGTCAACCGAGGTCTCCAGGCATTGTATATCTGTTTTGTCATTTTTTTATCTTTCATTCTTTCTACATTACTGAACGTTAAGAGCATGTCATGAGCACGAGCATGTTTGTTATTTTTAATACAGAGACGACGAGGTATGCAAAGGTATATACAGGGGCGTGCACTCCATAGAGGCACATAAGCACTGTTTACGCTTTGAGACAGGTTGTGCTCTGATATATTTAATTAAACTCCGACATTTCACTATCATGATCACATAATCGATGAAAATAAATAAAAAAAGCTAAAAATCTATAGAAGAAAAATATTTTGTAACCGAGTACTCCGCACATACCCAGTGTCATAATCCATTACGATTAGTCAACGATCTTAGATCTTACATTGGGCACAAATCCAATCCCAGGCAACGTTGTTTTTCACATAAACTAAAAAACTTGTTTTACAAGTTACCCTACCCGGGAATCGAATGCAAGACTACGCTTAAACACAGGCGAGATTTTATATCTAATTATTTGCAAATTTAGTTATAGCGATGACTAATATTAGAGTGTTTATAATTCTCAAAAGATATACTAATACATATAGCCGAAAATAAAAGAAAATATGGTGTAATAAAAGCTGTAGTATATTTTTTATTTTATATATTCAAGAACAAAACATAATTACACCTTGATTCTCCGAACAAAGTAAAGTGCTGGACGGGCTCTCACACTTATTAAAGAGAGTTAATATCTTTTAAGGGGTTCCGAACCAAAAGGATGAAAACGGGACCCTATTACTAAGACTTCGCTGACCGTCGGTCTGTCTGTCACCAGGCTGTATCCTGTGAACCGTGATGGCTAAAAATTTGAAATGTTCACAGATGATGTACGTTTGTACATTTAATGTAATTAATCGGTTTTTTATATATTTACAGGAGTTATATAGATATTATACAACTTTTATTTGATATTATATTTCTTTGATTCACTAATTTAATATCTTGTACAAGGCCCGTCCACAAATTTATTTTGGTGGAAGCGTCAGTAAACAATATTTTATTATACATTATAATATTTAAAGCTATACAGAGATCAATAACATTTAAGGAATAACATTAAACTTTGGTATAAGATTTATCAAATTTGAGCTGATCAGTAGTCATATACCTAGTTAAGTTTAAAGAACTTTAGTGTCAAAAAGACAATGCCACTTATATGATAACATTATTAAACGTAAAACTAATATAATTTTTCGTCGTCGCGTCATTACAGTAACTTTATAATGCTTTCACCACAGATGGAATGAAGCTTTAGTTTGTAGGTAGATTCAGGAAAGTGCTAGAATCGCGACCAGGAACTCGACGACACATGTCGTTATCCTCTAGATTTACTAAACAAACGAATGAATGTTTTAACAATTTAACATAATTGTAAATAAAAAAAGGTAGGCAGCCACGAATAGCCTTGGATATCAGGTCCCATGTGAGGCAGGTGACAACTCTGTCGCCATATTGGGCACAAATTTCGGGTTTCCTCACGATATATTCCCTCACCGTAAGAGCACTCAGAAACAATACTTAAGTAAAAAAAACACACTGGCTCAATTTTGTGGAGTTGAAATTTTCAAACAAGTCAGTCTTGTAAAGTTAGAAAACCGGCCCTATGGGATAGTTGTTAAAAATTTGGACAGGTCGTTGTTAAGGGTGTAATCTCCAGATACTACATTTAGCTTTATGATACCAATTATTTAATATATTGGTACACTTTTTAATAAATCTGAGTCGATTGAGTACACATAATTAACAAAAAGGCTATAAAATGACAACCCTTATACTAATCTAACTCTAAGTTCCTTTTGGAAATACAGATCTTTAACACCAAGTGAAGACATAGTCTAAATTATGTAAATATATAATTTATTAGTTATTATCAAAAGATGGGTTCCGTAGACTAGCGGAATGTTTGAAGTGCACCACGAAGGTGTCTATGATGCGGTACGCGACATCTTTGTTTATTTCCTTGTGGCTCAAGCTTGATACGACCAGCCTCACGGCCTTCGTCAGGGTCTCTTCACCAAAAAGGTACACTTCTGGAAAATAACATAAATTTAATTCATAAAATTACACAGGTTTATAGATGGGTGGAAGTTTTACAGAAATACTGTACCAATGAGTTTTCTATACTTTGATCTTGCTTGCACGTCAGGTCCAACACCCCGGCCAATATCTATGGTATAGACACCATAGATGTCGTAGGTGCGTTTTCTTTTACCATCGGCGCAGCGCAACGGCTGCGGTTGCCTCTTACCATCAGGAGAGCCGTGAGTTTGTTCGCTGTATTATCCCATAAAAAAATCGTATCATCAAGCAGTTCCATCTGTGTCAGACATCTTTTACACATATAAAAGACCTATATAAATAAATATAACTATTAATATTATAAATATATAATATTATTATATATTTATAATATTTCACACAAATATCGCTGAACGGATTTTCACCTAATTTTCCAGTTACATAGGCTATACATCCGACTACAATAAAAATGGGACCGTTTTTACGTGTTAAGTATTGTATGTTGAATGAAACCGGGCGGAAATCTAGTAAAATTATAATTATATAAAAGAAATAAACTGGAACATATTTAAATTTTCGTAAAGTTTTTGAATTAGACTAAACTTACCTGGCAAACTGTTTATCACCGCTCGGCAGGTCTCCTCGATGTCAAATGTCTTCATCTCTTTAGGGGTATCCTCGCTGGAGGGTTTGGACATTTGCTCGAAGAACTGGAAGACCTGAACTCTCAGCCAGACCGTCAGGTCTTCCAACCACGAGCATATCAACGTCTCGGTCACATCTACTAACAAACATATAATGTGAAATACCCCTCACTGGAAATATAAATTCTCGTGTCGCAATGTTTTTTGTTAAGCTCCTCCGAAACGGCTCCACCGATTCTCATGAAACTTAGAAACGGTCAACATCTATTTTCTGGTGCCAGTAATCATATACGATAACTTATAAATTAAAAAAACATCGTCACGCCTAAATCCTCAAACGGGTAGGCAAGATATGCACCTCCAATCAGCAGACGATCTTAGGTACTAAAGATAGTCTGAATCGATTTTGCTAACCCTTTTTTTATAATAGCCTTAAAAGTACGAGGATGGTTCTTACGGAGAGAACAATTTAAAAGATTTGCCTGAAAAAGTCTACGAACAACTTTTCTATATTTCTATACAAGAGATTCGTTATAACACTTAAAAGTATATTTGAACTTTAATATAAAGTTTAAGCGTTAGTGGAGGGGTTCCGAGAAGGAAAAACAATTGTGTTAGTATCATATAAATATTAATATAAATATTTTTCAATATTAATAAGACCGTCACTTTTACTCACTAAGACCCGAGAACGGCTGGACCGATTTTGCGTATATTGATTTTGAACTATTTTTTTCCACAAATAATCCATTCCAGGGAAGATTTAGAAGGTAAGTAAATATCAAAAAAATCAAAGAATATAGTATAAAACAACAATTTTATTTTCACTTATAAACTATTCCTACCTGTCAAATATTTGATGTTCGTCCCGTCGCGGTCGTTCAGAAATTATTTAAAAAAAAGTCCTTCAGAAATCAATTTCAATTTAAAAGTGAAGTTTTTTTATTATTTTGTTCTTGAATGTTAAGTATGGGCGGAAAGCAGTTCGCCGAGACGGCTAGTTTGTTTATAAAAATTTCATCAAATTGGTTTGTTACAGTTATCAGAAGTAATAAAAAATATCCAGTATCTCACCGGCACAGAGCAGAGTGGCGAGCCGCATGGTCAAGTGCGAGTGCACGAGTCCGGCCGCAGCGAGCAGCTCGCTGGCGCCCGCCCACCGCCCGCCCGCGCCCGCGCACCACTCCTCTGTATATACACACACACAAATAACACTACCGTCACACAAACTATATCTTCATCCTTTTTTTCCCAGTATTGGTCCGAGTCTTCTGTGTAGAAAAGACCGTTTGTCTCCCTACCAGCTAGATCATAAGAGGCGAGTATAGGTTAACTGAATCGCTATCAACAAGACCACTGGTGGTAAAGTGCTGTGCCGAAATCTCACCAGGATAGGGTTTCACCGCCCTACCTATTCCTGCCGCTATAATGACATTGTCATGTTTCGGTTCAAAGCGTAGGGTAGCCGGTAGACTTGCACATAGGCCTAACAGCCCGGCCACAGGACAGCCACGATCCCACAACATCTATGGTATCTATAGGCCACGGTTATCTCTTATCGTCAGGAGAATCGTGTGTTTGTCTCATAAAAAAAAGTTTTGCATCTAGTATACCTATAGTTTTTCGCTCGACATATTATATAAAGATACCATAAATCCCAAACGTATACAAGAAACAGAAATGGTCTAAGAGTAGAACCCTGCGGAACGTCAAAGTGTTAGATAATACAGAATTTAATTTTATACCACTTATTTACATTCTTAAATCTATTGCATAAAAAGTGAAGTGGTAATCACTAAAATTGGTTAAGTTTGTTGTCTTGTCTTAAGTTATTAACTGTTCTAATATTATGTGTATGGTTAAATTATAAAATTGGTGCAATGATCCCCTGTGGTCTAACTGCTAGCATCAGGGGAATAATCTTGCATGCGTAAGTCGGATCGGGGTTCACACCCCATCGCCATAAAGTGACATACGTTACCTAAGTCTTCGGGCGGCGGGGGAGAGGCGGGGGGCGGGGCGAGGTGCTGCAGCGTGTCGAGCGCCGCCTCCACGTGCGCCGCCGCGCGTCGGGACCCCACCAGCCGCGCCACGCACCCGCCCACCTGCGCCACGACTCATATACAGGTTGTTACACAAACTAAAAAAATTGGAAAGGTGTTTAGATTGAATATTGAACATTTAGAGCCCCGGTGACCAAGTGTTTCGCGCTTTGGACTGATAAACGGGATTCCGTGGATGCAAATTCGACTAAATCTATGATTGCGCCTGCTACCTATGCCTTTTGGTTGCTGACTTATAAAATTAGATAAGGCTAGGACGAGATAATACAAATATTAATATTTATTTTCATAACGATCCCTTCTTTACTCCTTCATTCTTCTCTAATCTTTAGCACGTGTTTTTATACTACAAACTTATTTAAACAACACTTAAAAACCAAGGATCACCAAAGAACACATTGCCTGAGTTTGGAATCTTAAACTACTTGGACTTACGGAAAATGTTATCACTTTTAATATTAATAACTTTTTACTGAAAGTTTAATAAGGTTTTTGTAATTTATTGTGTTTTTTACTTTTGGTATTTATACAGTCCATTAATAAATATTTATTTAATTCTTTATATCCGGCTACCTCACCCTCTAAACTATGATAGACAAATTTACAGAAAACGTAAAGTTACGACGGTGGTAGTAATCACCACCAGTAAATGAAGAGAGTCGTATTTTCAAGCAATGGAGTCGTCGTTTCCCCACCAAATTGTACGTACGCTGAGGTCGGCGGAGGTGCACACGTAGGTCCAGTCGTGGTGCGGCGCGGGGGCGGGGCCGCCCTCCCCGCCCACCGCCGTCTTGATGGAGTTGAACACACCCGTCACCGTACGCTGCAGCAGCCTGCAACCGACACAAATATATATCGTCACGCCCGTATCCACAAAGGGGTAGGCGGAGGAACATATTCACACACGATTAGTGACGTTATTAGGTCCATGACAGATTGCAAATCCGTATTCGTGTCGGACCCCAATCCAATTTAAAGTTAATTTACAGATAAAACTGAAAAAAAAACATAGAACAAGATAACCGAGAATGAAAACCGGGATCTCGTGCCTCAAATTCGACTTCCGATTACGCTCCACCACAAAGAAGCGATACTTATGTGACCATAAGAAAATCCCCCCGCCTATGTTTTCCAGTAACATAAAATGTCTTACTTGTCCAATCTCTGCATGTTGTTGGTGGTTTGTCCGGGTGAGGAGTTCAGGTTCATGTCATATTCGTCTAGAATCAGACAAATCAATTACAAGAAGTGCTCTAAAAATAAGCTAAGTAAAATGAAAAAACTGTTTTCATGCAAATCATTACAATGTAAAAAGAATATATGTTTATACCCTATATAAATAATTAAAAAAATAGAGACCAGCTGCAAAAAAAAGCAGTGGAAGGAAAGAAAATAAAAAAGCCAAGTGCGAGTCGGATTCGCGAACGAAGGGTTCAGTACTACCTTGGAAATATCTTATTGAATAAATTTCGACAAATGAATATTATAATTTAAGAAATGTCTAAGATGTCTAGTGAGGGGTTACTTACAATATATTGAAATAAAACTGGCTAAGTGTAAGTCAGATTCGCGTACGAAAGTTTTCCATTAGTTACAAAAACGCCAAAATATCACATTTGTTGTATAGAAGGGTTTATATATTTCTTTTATTCTGGTTTTAATATTTATTTGCTTTTTTTTAGTATGATTATCCCAAATGGGAAAGGCAAAGGAACTGAGTCCATACAGCCATGTCTTTCGTATTTTATT
>DVZL01007859.1:0-10533 GCA_018236625.1 Lasaia peninsularis
ATTGGAAATGTCAAACTCAAAAAACCTAGTACAAATTTTTGACTTTGACATTTTTAATCGCGCAAAACGACGCGATCACGTCGTGACGATAGTGCACGTTCTAGCCCCCCAGCCCCCTTAGAACGTACACTATCGTCTCGATGCGAACGCGTCGTTTCGCGTGATTGGAAATGTCAAACTCAAAAAAACCAGTACAAATTTTTGACTTTGACATTTCTAATAGCGCGAAACGACGCGATCGCGTCGTGACGATAGTGTACGTTCTAACCCCCCAGTTCTAGTTCTAAGGGGGCTGAGGGGCTAGAACGTGCACTATCGTCACGACGAACGAACGAACGTGTACTTTCTAAGGGGGCAGTTTTATTTATTTGTATAGATAAAATATATTTATACTGATTTTGAAGTTTTTGATCTCGATGTTAAAATTTTAATCGATACCTATCAAAGTAAATTTCGGTTTTATTTATTATTCGATTTACCATAAAGTCATCAAACTCTATAGTCTATTTATCAAACATTATCATTAGGAAGATTAAAGTTATACTTTATATTATGAAGATTTTAGATTACGCTTATGAACACCTGTCGCTAATATTAAAATTATATTAATCTTATTCTCTTAGGGCCAGTTATTTCACTCTTATAAGGCTGGCTTATTATGACTTTGTTAACTTCCCGTGTATGGTCCCATCTGCCTTCCTCCCTGGCAACTTGTAAGAAGTACCTAAACTTAGGCTAAATGTGTAAATTCCAACAAGACCACTGGTGGTAGAGTGCAGTGCAGTACGTTTTCCTGCCGCCATATTGATATGATAACGTGGTCCGAAGAGTAGGGTAGCCGGTGGATTTGGACAGTCTCATTTAAGCGAAGGGCATTTGCAAGCCTAGCTTTTCTGCTCTCTCTCTCTTTCTAAAAACTTATGTTGTGATATATTATTTCCACAGACCACTTACCCCAATATACTTGCAATCCTTACGAATTTCTTACCAATCGCCAGAGTCATTCGTGTGTGTTCGTTAAACAAGGGTTGCAGGGGACGCGGGTGACGTCACGTGTTTTAAGTTAAAGGGATGTACGCGTATCGATAAATAAGATACAGTGGTTTCGCTTGGGCAGGGTGGACTAATTAAATACAATAAAATGAAACAAAACTAAGATTAAAATTTAAAGAAAACCTTAAAATAGTAACTATTATAGCATTTTCGAATCCTTATTAAGCGAGTAAGTTTTTAAGATAATAAGCACACCCCGCGTAGTATATTTTTTTCACCAGGGCGAGTCTAAAAGTAGAATAAAGAATAATTTTGAATTAAAAATAACCTTTTAGAATTATTTTTTAATGTTTTAAAATCTAAAACTGATATTTTTTTATTTTGTTGGAAGTCGAATGATTGAAGATAAATATAAAAAAAGAACAGAAACTGAAAAAGTTTTCATTTGTAAATATTTGAAAAAAACTAACTGAAGGTAAAGGTTTTCTAAGGTAAACAATTTCGAAACCATGTCCCTTTAACTAAGGTCATATTTTTTGTATTAGTAGACCACAATGTCACACACCCACAGGTGGAAGGTTATCCATGTCTTCCTGGACACCCTGTATATTATATACTAATCATCTTGTTATTTATAAATATTAATTTTAACCCGACTTATTTTAACCCTGTCTACCATAATCTACCACCGTTTCCAAACCTAGCCAGTCAAGAGAAGAAACGGCAAAACAAACTCCCCGGTAACCATGACTTCTTTAATTAAATTTAAACTAGGCTGAATAGAGGTCCTAGTTTGTTCTTTCTTTGTTAATGTTTCGTTTTCAGATATACTTTCTAGGCTGGTGTTCTGAAATAATCGAGTAATATTATTGAAAAATACAATACCTAAATATTGTACAAAATGAAAACTTCAAAATTTATTTTGAGAAATAGTAAACACGTACCACTATTGGCAAAAAAAGAGTTGGAATTGATGCTAGTAATAATTTTTTTCGACACTTCATTTCTATAAAGCATTCGGGTGTAAAATGTTTAGAGCATAATTTAGAGCGTATTGTGCTATGTTTATAGTTCATAGTTTTACAAATCCATATCTTTTTGGTGTCTACATCAGCAGGAAATCTAAACAGAGAAAAGTGACTCTACGATATCTACGAGTATGTACTTGTATATACATATTATACAAGTACATATACAAGTACATACTACATATATGTATGTATAATACATATACATACATATATTGTAATTTTAATTTTAATAATGTAAATTGTAATTTTATTAATGAACTAATATTCATTAATAAAATTACAAGTGTCAAAAACGGTGTCTGTAAAATTGTGGCGAGTTCAATAGATTTGTGTGGGTTTTGAAGAAGTTGTCCCTTCAGAACCAAGATATATAATGTAATACTGTGTACAAGTAATTTAGTCCATCAAAATTCATAAAACGTTTAATAACATGGGTATCAGTAAATCAATATCGACATATCGATAACCGATATTTTTTTTTGGAATCCCTACATAGACATGACAATTTATTGTCACTATGGTTACGCATTGTCTAATGCGTAACCATAGTGACAATAAATAGATGGTAAGAAACACACGTCGCCTATAGACACCAAAGGTGGAAATGGTGCGTTGCCAACCTGGGGCTAGGATGGTAAGCCTCTTGCGTGAGTAAGTTTACCGGCTACCCTATCTTCCAAACCAGAATACTACAATGGCGAGCACTGACGCCACTTTGGCAGGAATAGATAAGGCGGTGGTACCAATCCGGGCGAATCTTTGCAAGACTTTACCACTTACTCAATGTCACGGTGTTAGTAACAATAGACCCTGTGCTCGCCTCTTATGAGCTGCCTGGGTGGAAGACAGTTGGCCTGTTCCACAACAGAACCCGGACCAACAGGGGGATCAGAACCCGGGCCAACACGGGAATGCTGTTCTCCACAAATGAAAAATTGACTTCTTTATCTGAGCTGTTCACAAATTCTTATATTCTATCTTTTGGAGAGTGACTTTCAGTCGGATTAAGGCAACCGATTTTGCCATCTCAAATAATTCCTATTTGCATATTATGTGCAAATGATATTATCTGTGAATCGAACTTTTAATTTGACGTACCTACACAAAGATGTCTGAAGTTTAGATTGACAATATTGACATATGATTCTGACAGTTTCTAAAGTGAATTTAAGATTTGCTTTGGTGTTTGTGCGATTTTGTTTTGTGAATAGATAAAATGGATTATTGATAGGAAACTTAAAATATGGAATGCCGGATAGCTATTGTAAAAAAATATTAATATCAGAAATTCTGATCTTAAAACTATTTAATTAGTAAATTTAAATTTAGTGGTCTTAATGTAGTGTTATCAAGTAAATTTGCCTTTTTCTGTTAAATATGGAGATTTCAAACCCAGGTAAAATTAATATTTAGTATTCTACAATAACTCACATTTAAGAAGTTTTCCTTTACTCCTAAAAATATCACACAAGTACACCTTATTTGCAAATTATTTCTCGAATACGAGACTCTTAAATCGTGATAATGTGCTTTTTGTGTGTATTTTTTGTTTCTTTGTCAACAACAATGACAACAAATAAGGTGTTCGCCGTTTTACTTTAATTCGGCAATCTTTGTTGATATTTCATGTTTGTTATTCATCCCATACAATATTAAAATATATTTAAAATAAAATTTCTTAGAAAGGCAGTATTAAAATTCAATTAACAATAAATAATTGATTTATTAGTATAAATAATTGCCCAAATAGTATTTTGAAACCACAATTAAAAAGCTATAAAGGGTGCTTAAATTAATTCCTGTCATTTACATAGTAACATGTACATTCAACAAGTGTTCATACAAGATATGAGAATATTTAAAACTTATATACCACTTAGTATAATATTACATAATATTTCGTGAAATTAGTGTCAGTATTTGGTAAATATATGATAATTACTCAAATATATTACTAAAAATACTATAAAAGTTTAACACTTTTTTTAGAATATTTTTTGAGTTGTATTTTGATCAATATTTTAAAATTAGTAACTATTTCTGACTTTGCCAACTTATTATGTAATAGATATGTAACTATTTTTTATGTATCACACTCTTTTACAAAATAAATTGGTATTTTTTTGATTATGCAGCTATGGTGAGAGAATGATTTAAATACATTGATCTAAGTTTTTTTGTGTGTTTGCTGAACAGGCAAATAGTTGTTAAACAAGTAAACATAACAAAAGAACTGCTGGTTTTATACTTAGTTTACATTTAAAGTACTTGCAGGTAAATCTCCAAATTCTTCTATATCATTCAGATATAATGCAAATAATGAAGAACTAGAAGAACTTTCTCTAACATGTGACGATGATCCCCCTACTCCACAATGTGATCCTCCAGTCAGGAGTGAGAGTGCTAGTCCAAAAAAGACGGAGAAATCATCATCCATATTAGATAAATACTTTAAATCAATTCGCACGGAAAAATCTGTTGATAAAGTAGAAGATGTTAAACCAGATCCCAAGCCTGAAGAGCCACGTAGCTCATCAGCAGCAAAAGAGGTTACATCTTCCCCTATGAAAGAGTATTTAAATCGTCTTGGTAAAAGAAGTACACCTGAACTACAGAAAGATAGTAAAGAGGTAGAAGTTAAAGATGCAAAAGAACCAAATGAAACGTGGAAAATATTTCACGATTTCAAGTTCAAGATTGCACAGGCTGTTGAAGATATGAAGACAAGATCAGGGGAAGGTATGAATGTAATATTTTTCTGTAGACAAAGTGAAACATGACATCTTTACATATTATCCTGTTTGTTGCCATTTGTTGACATTAATTATCCCTATTGAAATGATAGAACACATTATTTAAATTAAAAGATATATAGTTATAACATTTTTCCAATAAATCTTCATCTATTTTACATAATAAAAACTTTTTGCTTGTTTTAGCAAGCTATCTTTTTTAAATGGGTGATGTATACCATATTACAAAATTGTACAAGACATGTTACTTGTTTAAGAAAATATGTTCCGCTTATGGTTTTACTAAATGATTTAAATTGCACAATTTAGTTGAGTACTTGAAGAATGACAGGAATCTGTATCTTTCAATAGATAATTAAACCTGCTAGACAGATTAAATATGTGAAGGTTATTAACAAATATGTTTCCAAAGAAATAGCCGTACCACATTTAATTTGTGTGCTATACAACTTCTCAATTTATAAAAAGATTGTTTTTATTCTTACCATCTTTGTTTGTTTACATACTTTGATTATTGGAACAGCAACAATCTGAACAGCGTTTTTTATGATATGAGTACATCATAGTGTAATGACCTAAATTGCATAATTAATTTTATCAAAAGTACTTAATTTTATTTAAAGTTACTACTTGTATCAGTTTCTTAATAACATTTATAGCTTCATTTTGTCACATTTAGAAAATAAAGACAAATCCTTGCCAAGGGAAAATTCGATATCAGATTCAGAAGACAACTCAGCTACAAAGGATTCCGATCAGCAAAGCGTTGGAGATACGGATAATCAGGTAAGTTTTTATTTTTTACCACATTTTTAATATTTCAATAGTCGGAAACTTATTTAGCCAAAGCAATCTTTATTACTGTTAATTATTTCCGTCATAGTGTGAAGTTTGTGGGAAGCTATTCCAAAGTTTTCATTTAATTTTTTAAAGGGTAGCATTGCTAAGATGCACTCATTGAGATACTTTTTGCAATAAAGTAGGCATGTTTTTGGTAATCTATTCTAATCTATAAGAGTCACTCAGCAATCTTATGTCCAGTTTTGCTTCTTGTTCAGATACAATAATAATCAGTTCTTGTTGTGGCCACTGACACAAAAATACTATTGAGTATCTCAACAAATGTCATTCAACACATTCCTAGTAAAGGAATGTGTCGAAAGACATCAACATTGGAAACATGAAGCTAAAGGTACTATAACTAGAAATTACACTTTTAACGAAGACCTATCCATTCTGTGAGTTTTGTAGCGTTGACAAAGACAAAATAAGCCGGCTTTTTGAGTGTCAGATTGCCATCCCTATGAGTATTAAATAGATGCTTAATATTAGGATCAAGTCTTAGAAAGAAGTGTCATTTCTAAACAGTAGCTTCATAGTTGGATATTTTAGGAAAATGGTCTGATGGCTTTCGCGTTATAATTTCGAGCAGAAAGAGAAGACTACATCTTTTATCATTTTCATACATGAAAGAGAACCATTTGTGAGCCCTTTCGAGACAGAAATACATACGAGTATATTATTATGTAACTGAAGTTTGTTTTGAAAGTAAATTTGATACTTTATTAACTTTTAGTACTAATATAACAAACTTTTGCGTTTATAACATTAGTAGGATTACGTGCGTTAACTTAACGCGTGTTAGGACTCGTCGATTTCAAAGGTCGAAACGTCTTTGACCTATCGGTTATTATGTAAACAATGTATTACAATCAACATTAAAAATAAACATTAAATAGTACATGAAATTATGTCTACGGTTTCACGTTCTCTCTGATAGATTATCTTTATATAGTGGTTAATATTTTTAAAACCGAGAAAAGCGTAATCTGTGCTAGATTTCGATACGTGATGCCCCGTGTACGATTCCCGAGTAGGGCAAGTTATTTTATGAGTTCTCTCAGTTTATTTAAAAGACAACGTTGCCTTGGATTAGATTGTGCCCGATATGGCGACGGACTTGCCACCTGTCACATCCTGAGACCTAATATCGTTGGCTAATCGTGGTTACATATGTACCTCTGCCTACCCCTTCGGGGATATAAATATATATATTGTCTATTGTTAAAAAATATTTCACTCGACACTTTTAACTACTGAGCCACCGTCGTTAATACATTCACCGAATGTTTCGCTTTTTTTTGCTATCAGTGACGCAAATTCTATTATCTGTGTGTAACTAAAAAATCGTTACCAGGTGTCATCACTTGATAGCAGTATACAGAACTTATCTGAAATGACTCAGCCTTTGACGGCCAAGCCCACTGAGTTGGACCTCAGCTGTGAACGAAGTCTGAACAAAAACAACTCGGAGTCCAGCGACGATACACATAAGAATCTTTGTGAGTAAAATAGAAAATATTGTTGAAGGATATACATTCACTGACTATGTGATTGTAATAGACTACTGACTTGTTGATACAGTCCAATTGAGTGCACTGAACAACACCACAGTACAATTGAGTATACTGAAATAATCCAAAAATGTTATTATTGGTACTTGATGTTTTTTGTTTTGAGATCACTAAAAATAAGGCGGCTCTCTTTTAGTCGATGCGGTTAGGCGTGTACGCTAGCCACTCGGCCAACAAGGCGGTTGTTGTATGGGAGCAACCTTTATATAATTACCTACTAGCTGACCCGGCAAACGTCGTTTTGCCTTATAAATTAATTATCATAAAAAATAAAAACAAAAAAATTCGTCAAAAATTTAAAAAAAATTTAAGGGTGAACAGGCAGACCTATTGAAGAGAAATATTTTTCTAAAACCTTTTTAACACATAATCCGCAGATAAATAATTTTAATTTCATTTTATAGCAACTGACGTTAGAATATTGTTGCAGCCCCAGTCGATACGGATCTCAAACAAAATTTTCTGCCGGAGAATGACTTGGAAGTTGAATCTGGAATAGAAGCATTAGAAGACACAATAGACGCTTTTGGAGATGTTAGCCAGTCCGTAGAATATCAGAGAACTCTTGAACCTGGCCTCGGTCAATTACCAACATCAAACTTTGGCCTACCACCCAGTAAAAGTAATTTGCACAAAGAAGACCCGTCTAAAACAAAAAAAACATACTTTTTCAAATTCTCTATGTATTTTTTAACAATATTTCTTCTTTTAAGTTACATTTTGTTCCCAAATGCTAATGTTTGGAACGGTTTTCTGTTGGGTGTTTGGTTCTTTTGTTTTTTGAGTAATTTCAAAGAATGGCTGATTGATAATTACTTCAGTGATACTGAGCCAAAAAAGACTGGATTGTTTCAGTTAAGGAGAAGCAGTACTTTACCTATGTACACAATACCATCTGTCAAAGAACATACCCCTATAAAGAAGTTTGAGGTAAGTGAATATTTTTTTCAATAGGATTTGGAACAATGAGATAGATCTCCATTTTTTTAAAGCTATGTATGTTTGGGTGAAATTTTGCAATTCAGTTTAGAAGTAAATATCTTCAACCGAATGAGCTGAAATTCAACATGTTTTTATTGCTCTGCTCTGCTCTGCTCTACTCTGCTGTCCGGCTGTCTGTTTGTCTGTCACCATGATGCATCTCATGAACCGTTTTTTTTATATCTATATAGTTGAAATTTTCACAGATTATACATCCCTGTTGCCGCTATAACCAAATACGAAAACAGAATAATTATTTCTAGCAACATTTAGTCTAACTATAATCATTCATTTAAGTTTAATCGTCTCGTTGTTCGAGATTATCGGTGTCCGATTTTGAAGCATGAGGCTCGATTCCTCCTAATTTTTTCTGAGTTTTTCATTCGTCTGAAAAAAAAAACGTCGCACAAAATGAGATTTATGCCCGATATGGCGACGAACTTGCCGTATAACACATCCTGGGCCCTAATATCGCCGACTAAGAATGGTTACATATGCTTATGTACTCTCGGCATATCCCTTCAGGGTTATATTCGTGAAGATATTTTTTTAAGTAAGTATTGTAAAAGTGTTTTTTTTTCCAGGGTTGGATAAACCATTACCGATACCCGGACTACGACCCCACAACCTACCACATCAATAAGACTACTACTGCATTTATGAAACTTGAAGGTAAGTTATTTTAATTTTGAGATAACTAGTTAATTTAAGAATTAATTACTAGTGATGTGACGAATATGCATATCCGCAGATATCTGAGGTAGAACTATCCGTATCCCTTGCATTTTTGACATATATTCGCCTTATTCATTTTTAATACGTAGTTAAAATTTAAAATAAGTAATAAAATATCATTCTACAAAGTACAATACATTCACCCACGTCATTATCATCAATTTGCATTCAAGCCGTTCACCGATTCAAGTGTATTGAACCGATCTGGCAACTTGTCAGATCAATTTCCTATTTGACAGCGTAATAACGTTAGATAATCTTTAAATAAATGTCGTCACGCCTATATCCTGAAAGGCAGAGATACAAATGGGCTTACGATTAGCCGAAGATACTGGACCCCGGTCTAATCCTTAATTGTATCCTAATACGAAAGTTTCGTATTTTTTAGTATTCCAACATTTTGTAAGCGACAGCTACTATATAAAAATAAATATTAAAAAGTGCTAGTTTAGACGAAGGGTGCTGTACCATTATCTGATAACAATATAAAGACACATTTGCTGTGAGGGAGCCTCTTCCAAATATTAATTTAATTCCGATTTTAGTATTTGTTGTTATAGCAGTGACAAAAATATGTCGTATATGAAAATATAAACTTTCTAGCTATTGCGGTTCATGAGATACAGCCAGGTGATAGACAGACGGACAGCGGTAGCCTCCTGGATTTTTAGGGTTCCGTACCCACTTGGCGTTTTTTGGCGTTCCACAACAATTTTCAATCGTTTCTGTATAACAATTAAAACAGTTTGGTAGGTTTCTATTAATATAACATGTGGCTTAAAATTATCCTTATTTAATTGTCATATCACAATTTTAAACGGGGTTTTATCAATTAATTTTCACATTGTAATCATAATCATCATTATCCCGGCCAATCGTCTGGCTCAACTGAGGAAACCCGGGGTTCGCTTTGCTATTTTTACTCCTCCTTCGCACGGTCTATATCCCTGATCTCTGATGGTGAGTTAATTAGCACACATGTCTTGTTTCACGATATCTTCGAATTACAACTGCTTGGTCCAAATTGCGATACTTGACCGGTGTAATTGTAACATAAAAATTACAGTAAAGCTGAAAGTATAGGTCTATAAAACCGTAATCGAATAAAAATAATCGTCACATCTTTATCCCTGAAAGGTCAGGCAGTGATACATATGCACCCACGATAAGACAACGATATTAGGTGTTGTTATATTTTTCAGATGAACATGAAGAAACTCACAGTATAAGTTGCTTTACCCAGGAAACGCGTAACCTGGGACCTACGCTGGACCACTGAGGCGATATACAATAAATATTTATGTTCTGTTTTTAGGTTGTAATCTGAGAATCTCATACACAAGGACGAAAATAGCGAAACGTGCTCTGTGGGACGAGAAAATAGACAAAATTATATTCTACCAACACAGGCTCTATAACCTCACCGGGGCCAGAGTCATCCTGCTGCCGAAAGGACTTGTGAAGAGACGGTGAGTATCCATACTAATACATAAAATTAGAGTGTCTATGTACCTTCACGCCTATTATCCCCGAAGAGGTAGGCAGAGGAGTGCTAGTGTATCCACGACTCGTAAGTCCAGTAGATATACAAGAACACACCCACGATTAGCCAAGGTACTAGGGCCC
>DVZL01007860.1:0-10532 GCA_018236625.1 Lasaia peninsularis
ATGCCACGCTCGAGTACGCCAGTACTGGACGGATACATGTTTTGTAAAGTGTCACCTTATTTCTAAGGGACATTTTAATGTTTTTGTTTATTAGATAATTAAGTCGGCTAAGTATGAACCTTTTTTGTAACGCGATATGTGCGGTTTATATGACATAGTTTTATTAAGAACTACCCCAAGGTACTTAGTTTCCCGTTCCCATGGGATAGTTCTTCCGAACAAGATGACTATGCCAGGTCTTCTGCGGGGACTATCCGGAGTACCGCGACTGAATAACACCGCTGTGCTCTTGCTCGGATGGAATGCTCGGAATTTACTTCTATGCGCCACTTCCTAAACCATATATTGGTTATAATTTTCATATTACGAAAGTTATTCGATAATGCTGACCATGTATTTTTGATGAAGCCAAAGTATGATAAACTATAGGGTTAATAAAAAATAGTAAAGTCTCAGAATATATATTTTTAGATAGGTATATACAAATTTTACATTAAAAATGAAAACATTAAACGATCACCACGCGTTCAAACATGTGAGACTATCTGTGTATTGTTTTCTTTCGTTTTGATTTAGAGTTTGTAGAATAATACCTATTAAATGAATCAAGTAAATTTTAATTTTTGCGACAATTTTTAAATACACACACATATTATTTAGCTATATGTGTACTGTCACTATTGTGATAGTATTTAATTTGAAAATAATGGCATGTATTCAAAGTTAAATCACACATAATTTTACGAATCAGTCGACGTATTCAGTGGACAATTATTTTCTTGATTTTTCAACATACGCCGCTTATTCAATTTCTCTAAGCGATTTTTATACAATTTGGTTTCATCTGCACATTTGATGCCTATTATAGCCCTGTTAAAATAATAAAAAAAAAATTAAATAATATTCATAGAGATGTTTTAAAGACACGTTAAATCTGTCTTTCTTTAATATTGCTGATTTATTATCATGTTATAGAGAGAAGATTTGTTTAGGATGTTTTTAAGGACCTGAATTTGGTAACATACATTATTATTTATCATGTAGTTGGCATTTAAGAGAAAAACAACTACTATGTTTCAGTTGTTAGATTGATAAAGATGGCGGATAACATGTATTAGGAACTTGAAGCCAAAACTACTTTTTGGAAATTATACTTCTAATAACGACATATTTCGAATATGTAGTATCGCTAACTCTTTCTAAACTGTTCACTCTCTCTTTTTGCTGAAGCCAAAATAAACCGGCCTAGTGAGAATGATATAGGCGACTCTATGAGAATGAGACAGAAGTTATAATAATGCGGACCGATCGTTGTTAGGAGTGTTATCTCTAGATAGCACTTTTAGATTTAACGGTTAGGACATTATTAAACCAAAAGGCGCTTCAGCATTTAAATTCTACAAATTTGGAAATGTTAGCAAATTGTACATCACTCAGGCGTTCTTTTTACTGACCTCACGTGTGTTTTAGTAACATTGCAACGCGCGGCCACGGTTTCCACAATATCTTTTATTATTTCCGGGTCCAAAGGCGGGCGGGGCGGTTTATTTGGAAATATTGGTGATTTTTTCCCAGTGAGGCAGTGTGTTGCTAAAACTCTGAAATAAAGAAGAAAAAAAAACGTTAAAAACCTGAAATAGCTGGATACTTACAAAAATATCCTTAGACATTTATGTGTGTTATTTACAAAAATATCCTTAGACATTTATGGGTGTTCCAAATACAACTGAATAAGCCGTTTACACAAACTTATATTCACCCGTATTCGTCGATTCTCAGCGGGAATCTAAATGAATCTAAAGGATATAGAGTTTTACACCACGTTAAGATAACACTTGCTTACTTTCTTAAATTTGATAAGCTGATGTTTTGTGGAATTGACAAATTCATAACAAACCGGCCTTCCGAGAATGAGATACCTACCCAATCAGAGTCAGATAGATATATAATATAGGGAATAAAACTTTGTTAGGGATGTGATCTCTGATTAATGTGAAGCATACGCCAGCAAACCTAAACAAAGCATTATAAGCAGCCAGTTTCAAAGTTAAGAAATAAAATCTTTGGAGTTTATAAACGGAGTTATTGAAAAATTAGTCAGTTTCTTTGCTTAATAGAACCCAGAAAATAAAACTTACTTTCTAGGGAAGACAGCAAGCAAAAGGGCGCGAGTGGCACGGGAGTAAGAGTTCCAATCTATTTGAGCCCATTGTTTGATTGGTATCTTTGCATGGCCACTTCCAATTGCAATCTGAAAAGAGACTTAAATATGAACTCGCTCAGTAACAAAATAAATAGATACAAAATCAAAACTATAATGTTTATAATTTTGTCGCTGCGTCGTAATCATAATATGTAAGTAAGTACCTAACTTAAACGCAATAAAACCCGTCTTAATATTATTAATGCGAAAGTAACTCTGTCTATCACCTACACTTTCACGCCTAAACCATTGAATCGGTTTTGATGAAATTTGGTACAGAGATAGAGTTGACCTCGAAGAAGAACATAGGCTACTTTTAACCACCTAAATTAATAAGAGGGTGTGTTTTTATGCAAAAAATGTGTCATGAAAATTTCTATTCTTTGAAAGCTATGTGTTATTAAAATAATTCACGAGGACTTAGAAGCGGGCGCAAAGCCTAATTCTTTTCCTGAGCGGTTTACAGATGGAAAACCATACCATTTACTTTTAAATAATGTAAAACTATTCGTATAATATTTTATCAATATTTAACAAAATAAAAGTCTGTAATAACCGTTACAGAACTGATAACCGGATCTGCCGGACGTTTTTGTTATCCCAATTCGGTCCGGCGGACCGTTAACAAAAAAAACCTCCCGCAACTTTATTTTCTCCAACGCACTGCCAGAATGTACACTGTATAGCTAAAATGTATTCTGAATAGAGCAGATTCTAAAAAAATCTTGTACCTTGGTACAGAGAGAAATCTCTTTCTCTCTGTAGGTACCAATGTAGGGTATCGCCGTTAAGCTAAATTATAATATCTTATTTCTCTTTCTAATGTCAGACGTTTCCGTTTGCAGGCAGCCAAATGTCTCACCTACCTCTATATATTTATTTATTTTATTTAAATACTTCATTGCACAAAAGTATAAAGGAAACTTAATGCCAATAAGCATTTACTCTCAGTTTACCCTGGGTAGTGAAGATAAATAAATAAATGAGCGGTGCTTTTAAAAAGTAAAAAAAAGTACCATCCCGAAGAAGTAGGCAGAGGTGTGCTAGTATATCCACGACTCGTAAGTCCAGTAGATATACCTACTAAACACTCACGATTAGCCAAGGTACTAGGGCCCATGATGTGATAGTTGGCAAACCTATCGCCACTTCGGGCACACGGGCGGTGCTTTAAAGTTGCAAAATATAAAAGCATGTTTTAAAACAACAAATTTCATTAATTCTTAAAACTAAAATTTAAGTGGATCTAAAGTATGTAGGTATATCTCTGAGTATAATACCTTTACGCAAAATATCTCCAGGCATAATACCTCTTTGTGTAATACATTTGAAAGTACCCGTCTTTTAATACTCACCATATCCGAGTTTTCATCTATATTATTTATGCAAAAACTGTCTTCGTTTATTGGTCTGTGTTCCAATATCTTTTCGCTTTTCAAAAATGTCTGAGTCTCGTTATTATTGGCCTGACCATCGTAATAGTGTTGTAACATTTCTCTTCCGCCGATAGGACGTAGATCAACCACCTCCAACAACTCATTTACTAATTTGCCATCAATTTTTGCATATGACAATAACTTTGCAACCTCATTGTAAAGTACTTCAGTGGTTTTTTCAATCAAAGACTTTTCAGCACAAGATTCTTTGATACATTCTGGTTCATTCGGTTTTGTGGGAAGAGGGGTGCTGCTTACGAAGGTAGTATTAATATTTCCCGATAAAACTCGATCTCGCAAACTAACTGGCTTGAAAGGCCGTGCTTCTTTATTCTGGAAAAATATCAAATCTCATTATTAATGAAACCTAGAATAATAATAATAAAAATCCCTGGATGAATTACACAAATTATTCTAACAAACAGATGTGGATATTTGTCAATGATATTGAAATACTTATATAGATACCAGAATAAATTAATAGACTTCTATATTCATCACACAAATGCCTGTTAGGCTGTCGCCGTCGAAAATCGATGCCGAGCCTCGCTATTGGTTAGTGGCATTAGGCGGTCAAAACCAATTTATTTGTCACTCAATCACACCAAAACTACTGAACAGATTGTAATGAAATTTGTCGATATTGTAGCTTATGTATCATAGCGTATGAGTTTTGTTGCATTCTCGTAATAAACTTCCATACTTACAGGATTTTCAATAGAACTGTAGCTGCTGTCTGAATCAAAGACCTCGTTGTTACAAAGTACTGCTGAAGTCGACGGCTGCGCCGGAATATCCATATACTGGAGATTAAAATATTTCACATTAGATTTAGTATCCCTCAATCACGAATACAACAGTGGTGAGCACTGGCGCTATGTAAGTAGGCATAGGTTAAGCGATTGTACAAATGACGGAGAAATCACTGGACATATTATGTACTTAAAAAGGATGTGTCGAAAATAGAACCACTTCTTTTATGTGAAAAAAGCTTATTTTTTTGTTTGTTCATATCTAGATCCTACTCATTTTATAATATTTGAAATAAGGATATTAATTTAACCTAGCATTTAACAAAAATATCTTACATGCACTTGCGAGTAACACATAACTCTTGACATGCAACTTTTATAAAATTATCCTTCAAATAACGTAAACATGATCTTGACGCAAGCAGAATCTTTCTCGTGATATGAAAACAAATTTCATTCAAAATATTATTGCTCTCCATAGTCGTGTTCCTAACAGAAAGGTAAGTAACCGGTGAAGTTTGTTACCAGAATATTAGCACCTTTATTTTTGGTTAATAAACATGCAATGTATATTTTTATCATCATGATCAGGAGATCCCTTGTTCTAATCATTTAAAAATTGACGTATATCTGGTTGATTGACTCCGGGCGATTTAACTCAAAAATTTTGCTTTTTCTAGACACACCATGAAATCCTTCATTGCAAGTTCCTTCAAGATATGGACGGTTGAAGTAAGGAGAACCGTCTTATTGTATTAAAAAGTGACTGCTGAAATATAGCCAATTTAGATGGCGCTGAAGTATCAAGTGGAAATCTTTTAAAAACAGCGTCAAAATTATTAGAGCAGGATACTAAAATAAATAAAACCTGCCAAGTACGAGTCGGACTCGCATTGAAGGGGTTATTTATAACAATGCCAAAATAAATCACGTTTGTTGTATAAGAGCATCCTTTATACATTTATTTTTTTCTGTTTTTAGTATTCGTTGTTACGACGGTAACAGAAATTAATCATCTGCAAAAATCAGCTTTCTAGCTATCATGATTTATGACTATGAGAGACAAACATACAGACGGACAGCGAAGTCCTAGTATTAGAGTTCCATTTTTACCCTTTGGGTACGGAACTCTAACAATGAAAGAAAAACTTAGTAAAGTGCATTTGACTACGTACTTATAGAGTTTTGGTTTTAAATGCATATGACTTGACTGCACAAGTTACAAAAAATATTTTTGAGCCCTGCTCACTTTACTCTTTTTATAACTAGGTACTAAATTCATACTACTTCCATTTTCTACTCCAGTGCTATTTCGGCGAGTATTGGAACTATAATTTGCTGTGTAAGATTAATTGCCAATACGTTATGGTTCTCCTTACTTCAATACTCCATACTGCAAGATAAAGATACAGTAGGATGTAATATTGTATCCCATACCACAGATCCAGTTTTCAAATCTGCGACAGCACTCCTGCACAACGAAACCACCTGTCTCTCTTTTCTTTCCAACAAAGATTTCATCTTCACGAGGCTATTTTTATTATCTGTAATTAAATATATTTTTAAATTACTTAATCTACGGCCCTCATTGAACTTTACGTACTAGGGTTGTTATTCAATTGCGACAACGAGAAATGGCAAGAATGGCTAATTAATTCAGTATCTATGGAAATCGATATTTTTCACTGACTTCTGCCGAAATTTATCGATTTTTAAAACAATTGCAACATTTATAGGAAATAATTTTATGTTATTACTATCTGGGTGTTCTAGTACATCTACTGGACTTACGAGTCGTGGATATACTAGCACACCTCTGCCTATCTCTTCGGGATAATAGGCGGGAAGGTACTAGCTGTTCCAGCGAACTTAGTACAGCCCACCGTAATTTTAAAAATAAATCGGCTTAGCCGTTCTTGATTTATAAATCATGACTGTGACTAACACAACTTTCTTTTACATGTTAATTATTGCTAAAATGATTACCCGAAGCTCTTATCAGATGTGCCTGTTGAGCCAAAGTTTCCTTGATCCTCACAAATACCGGTTTCCCAACATACAAGTCATCTTCTTTAGTCACCAAGTCATCAACACTCACAACGTTATAACTTGAAAACACTTTTTTGTCACCAGTAAACTCGACCAATAGCCACATTTTTAAACAATACTAATTCTCTTATTAATTTTTATAGAAACCAAGTGTTTTCATTTATTAAATTCTCTATTTTAGAAGAGTAAAATTTCTTATTTGTTATTCGTATTTTTTACAAACGAAGAGTTGTTTTAAATTAACACAGTACAATTTTGTCAAAGAAAAAAATGAAGAAATGTTTTCTTATTCAATTATAATAAAATAAAATGTTTTTCAATTTTTTTATTATATATTTAAGGCGAAGATTTTATTTAAGAGGCTGATATACTATTGTAGATATATTTTTTTATTATTTATGATTGCGTCCACGTGTTATTTTTACAGAAAATTTTATAAATAAAAGTATTTTTATTGGAAAAAAGAAACACAAATCGTAAGAACGACGAATGTGAAATTGTTTCTATTTTGTAGTGATAAAATATTTATTATTTGCGTCTAGTATGATGAAGATTATAGGACCCGTGTACACTGTATATCGCAAAGTAACTCAATGCTTAAAGGTTCCAGGTAGTAAAGTTACCCTCGTGTATGTCCCATTGTCTATTCAGAGATTTTTTTCCCCCGAAATAGCAGTTGTGAATCATATCTGCAAATCGAAATGAATTGTTTTCGACTTAAAATAAGATAAATATTGCCTCTGTGGTATAAAATTAGTTCAAAAATCAATTTAAATTTAAAAGTGAAGTTTTTTTATTGTATTGATTTTTGTCAGTAATTTTTATCACTTAGGTAAGTGCGGGCGGTACGAACTTCACCGGGCCAGCTAGTTTATAATAGCATGTGACGATTCCAAATAGATTCGAATACTACTCGTTTAGGAAGAAGATAATTTTATGGCGGGTTTTGGAGTTACACTGCATTTAAAAGATTAAGACAGCGAACAATCATATATCTCTTGGTGGTAAAGGACAACCGTGTTCTAATAGACACTACAGGCGTTGTCGTATAGTCAAGCTGTTAGACCTCATGTGCAAATCTACCGACTAGCCTACCCTTCGGACCGGAACACGATAATGTCATTATAGCGGTAGGAATAGGTAAGGAGGTGGATCCCTAACCGAGCGAGTTGCTGCAAAGCACTGTACTATCGGTGGTCATGTTGAAAGTAGTTATCTTATGCTCGCCTCTTACGAGTTGCAACGAGAGAATTAAAGTGACCGAATTAAAAAAATGCAATTTGTGATAAACGGGCAATAATTTAAAAAAAAATTATAGTATTTAATACATCTTGATACTTATATTTCTTTCGTGTTTCGAAAACGATTGGTTATAATCAAATTTCTCGAATAGCCTTTTGAGTACACAATTACAATGTATGTTTATATTTATAGTGAAATGGTAAAATTGAGTATTACATAAATTTTGAGTTAAGTCTCTTTCAATTCTAGGCGTGCGATATGTTAAATATAGAAAGAGGCATCTCACCATTTTGAATTTGCACTAGCACCATGGCTGCTGCATAATCAATACGCGTATTTGTCATCTTAAGGGCACATACAAAAAAGTATTTTATAGCGTATCTGTCCCGGTTTCCTGCGAAGAATCAGGTGGTCTTCTGGTTAGTACCACCAAGTAGCTCTGTTAGCAAGTCGGATAATATTTCACTAACACTGTGGTCATAAAAGTAAGGTAGTGGTGGTAAAACTCACCACTACTCGTCTGTCTCACTGGCTAAGAACCTTTATTGCTACTTTGTCAAAGCTTAAGTTAGACTTATAAGACTTCTATCGCCTACAAGAACCAAACAATAAATGCTGATATTGCACAGATAATATTGAAGCTAAGATACTTATGAGAATTATTATTTTTAACTGGAAATTCAGACTATTTAGGGTTTCATACTCAAAATGAAAAAACCGGACCCAATTACTTATTTTCTGCTGTCCGTCTGCTTATCTATCACTAGGCTATATCTCGTGAACCGTGATAGTTAGACAGTTTAAATTAAGATAGATAGTTAATTATTATGTATTTCGGTTACTACTAAAAACAAGAAAACTTTTTTTGCCGTTGTTACAGATACGGAATCCTTCAGGCGCGAGTCCGACTATCACTTGGCTGGTTTGCGTTTGCCTGCTTACTATCGCTTTCTTTTGTCATTTGTTATAATAGTTGTATTGTTTAGAAATTTAAAAAGTACCCAGCTATTATTAAGAAGACCCCATTGAAGTTCAAAATTAATGCAACATGTGCAGAATGGTATGGTTGTAAAAGTAGAAATCTTTGGGAAAGAACTACAACATCACAATAATATGTTAAAATATCTTGTCATAAATCAATATTTTTTTTTTGTAACAGCCTTTAAAACACATGTTTTGCAAATAAATAGTTTTAATTTCATTTCAGGCAAAGCATTGTTTTTTACTTTTATGTTGTGTGCTTTTTCACTGTCTTATCTATTTTATTTTATTTAAATACCTATTTTTTTTTCTTCTGATGGTAAGAGACAACCTTGACCTATAGACACCATAGGTATTGTAATTGTTCGTAAAATACTCTTACAACTAACTTTTACCCTCTGTACCGAATTTTATTAAGAATCTTGTCAGCGTTTTTCGAAACTGGAAAAAAAATTTAACTACAGAGGAAAAAAACACTTTAATCTTTCCCTTACAACCAGTTATTAGCTAATGTTAGGCGGTACGAAGTTCGCCGGGTTAGCTAGTATATAGTGCATGGAAATCTTAAATTTATAAGATTTTTTTTTTCTAACTTTTGCTAACAAACTCTCACACTGCATATTACAGGATAAGAACATATAGACCGTTTCTGATTGCCAAGTTTTTTCTTAAAGCTTATTAGAATTGACTGACGTATGCTATTACATTATGAATCGTATTGCGTTAAAAATAAAGCTTATTTTCGCTGCACACAAAGTCTAATTTGATAAAATGTTAAGCTGCAACAAAAGATATGGTTAAACAATGGTATGGTATTTTGAGTGAAGTATGAAAATATTTGCCTACAGAATATTCCTCATAAATAGTCCGGCTGTGAAACAAGATAGTGGTGGCTATCAGTTACTCCTGTAGTTAAGTGTTAAAAACCTGAAGGTCTACTGTCTTTGTACACTTGGACCACAGATAACTGCTTTGAAATTAATAAAAAAACATACATTTTTGGTAAGAAGGTTTTGTTTTTATTATATATATATATACTCAGAAAATCCGTATGATTATTGTCTTCCAGCCCCAAACTAAGCAAACAAGTGGACAAAACTTCTGATACATACTACTTACGTATGTAGGTACTTACATGAATTATGTATTACAAAAATATGTTAACTTAAAGGTAGTTTTCGAAGCTAAGACTGCCTTTTGAGTCAGTAAATTTATTGGGTAACTGTTCTCCTAATTGGATTACAACAGTTCCAAGCACAGACGTTACAGTATCAGAAAAATGTAAGCGGGAAAATTAAAGGTGATCGTGTAGGTAAATTTTATTAATTGTCAAAAAAATGTGTAACTAGTGTAACATCTTTAGCCAAAATTATCACATTGCAGTAGTTATATTTCAAATTATAATTATCATTAGATTCATTAGTAATATTTAATTGATTAAAATGTACATTATTTTACTAAAATAGAACATAAACATGAAAACAGACAAGTGTTGATCAAAAATCGTTATGAGATTTTATGAAGTATTTTTTTCTTAAAAAATAAACATTAACTAAAAATATTATCTTTTTGCATATATAATTATATACTAGCTGTAACCGCGACTTCTTTTTTATATTTAATTTTCTTTATTCTTATTTGTTTTTATTTAATTATTTTATTTTATACATTTACAGCGTAAAGTTCTAAAATAAAAGTAGTCTAAGTCGTTCCTTATTGCATCAGCTATCTACCAGTGAAAGTCCTGTCACAATCCGTCCATCCGCTTTAGAGATTAGCGGATACAAACAGACAGACAAAAATTCTAAAGAATGATGTTTTGGTATATGTACCTACCTTGTAAACATACACATGCATTCAGTAAAAAGT
>DVZL01007861.1:0-10532 GCA_018236625.1 Lasaia peninsularis
TTGGTGTCTATAGGCGACGTGTATTTTTTACCATCAGGAAATCCGTCTGCTTGTTTGCCTTCCAATATCATAAAAAAGTCACATGAATGTTGCACTTGGCTACTACAAGCTTCGTGTACAATAGCCTGGTAGCGATCACTATGAACACTTTTCTATAGTAGAGATACATTCACGTTAAGAAAGCAGTGACGTCATCAACATAAATAAATATTATTGGACAAATGGCATGTGTTGTGGGTGTTATACAACGATACTAATACATAGAAATACTTAAATAGATACAAGAATAAATTTAATAAGCACTTAGCCCTGGAAATAGAAATATTTATATTCATCACACAAATGTCTGTCCCCGTCGGGAATCGAACCCGAACCTCGCGGTTAACCGATGAGGCGTGTACGTTAGCCACTCGACCAACGAGGCGGTCAACATAACGTCGACGTCCTCAACGAATCAACTCGCAGATTTTTTATAGAACAAACACACGGCTCTCCTGAGGGTGAGATCTCATGTTTACGGCTGTAGATCTTCTTAATAATTACCTAGGAGTCATCTGCATTTGCTTTGAAATTGTTAGATTGTACTTCAAACTATAATAGATATTTAACGTTACGCTCCAATCTCCAAAGGGGTATGCAGAGGTATTTAAAGGTACTTATGTCACCACGTTACGCTATTTCAAACAAAATTAAAATAATAAATGTGCCACAAAAAAACGATTTAAACTCTTGTGTTGCTGAAATGTTACAAATTTAGTCTTATTGTGTTGTTGAAGAATAATCGTTTATAAGCCAGTGAGATATTCACTAAAAGTAATTAAACACCGGAAATTTTATACCTGCACTTTGGTAATTAAATGAATGAAATACGCCGACGCGAAATGATAAAACGACAGGAATTAACGGATCCTGTGACAAAATGCTTTGAGTCATGGGTTAGGTGAATAGTGAGCGCATTGAAGTCAATATCTGCAGGTATAAAATTTTAGGCTTTAATATCACAGTTTTAAAGTTCAAAATCGATGGTACAAACTTTATCTCATATATGTTGAATTATTTAACGAGAGATTTCTATCAATACATATTTTATCTGAGTAAAATGTATATATAGTAACAGTAACCTTTGCACGGATAATGTGAGATGTGTTTAAAATTATTGAATTACGATGTTTGGGAAAATACCAGATAAATTGTACGTCTCTATAGAAAAAAAAGCCACAAAAATAGTATGCGAAAATGCAATAAATAATTTAGGTAAAATGCAGAGAACAATAAAATAACGTTCGCCTAATTCTATTTCGTAACTTATTTAATTATTCTAATTATTTCTTACATTATTCCGATGCTTAAATAAAACTTTTATTTTAAAATTCTACTTGACATAAAAACGTAAAAAACCCTGTCGACCATAAAGTTAATGATACTGGAGATTAAACTACTAGCATCAATCTGTCCGCAATATTAAGCATCTCTTAGGGCTAGTTATATCACTCTCACAAGACAGGTTAGTAATGACGTTGTCCAGTTTAAAGAGAGTTAGCAATACTGCATATTCGGGGCAGGTCGTTGGTAAAACATCCAAATTTTAGCTTCATTTGTCAACCGTGATCAAACTTATATTATCTGTGATGTGACGACAGAAATCAATACAAATCTTGAAAACAAATTCTTCTTCTTTTTAATTTTTAGCATGGTCAATTAGTGCATTTAGTCAAAAAGTAAAATAAAGTTTAAAATTATTCAAAATTGTTAAACATCATCACAGTCAATAGTTAGTCATGTTCTTGACATGACTATTTAGGTAAATCAGTGGCATCTTTCCACTAAACTCGTAGACTAAAATTTGGCGGACTAAAATCTTTCATTAATACATCACTTGTTTTTTAAGTACTTTAACTTAACAAAATGCCATCAAATTTGACTAATTTCACTTTAATATATGAGTACACAAAATTTAGTAATCACAAAAAAATTCGACCATATTTTTAACGCGAGGCGGTAAGAACTGAGATCATTTGCCTTACCTGAATTTATTAATTTCTTATAGTGTTCGACACCACATTACTAAGACTCCGTTGCCTGTCTGTTTGTCGTGTATATTGCATGAACCATGATGGAAAGTTGAAATTTTCAGTTGATTTATTCAGTTGTCACTATAACAACAAATACTAAAAACGAATTAAAAGTAATATTTAAAGGGGGCTCCGATATAACAATCAAGATTGGTTACAATAAACATGACAAACCATTTTTATAGATAAACAGCTGTCCACCCGCGGCTTCGCCCGCGTGAATTATTTTAATGACACAGACAACTTTCAAAGGGCAAACATATTTCCGACTTATAATACTTATTGCGTAAAAATATACCCTCTTTTTAAATGTAGTCGGTTAAAAAGAAAACTACGTCCTTCCTCAAGGTCAACTCTATCTCTGTACAACATTTCATCAAAATCGGTTCAGTAGTTTAGGCGTGAAAGCGTAACATACAGAAAGAGTTACTTTCTCATTTATAATATTATAGTGTGTGATTTTGATTCGCTTTTGGACGGTTGTTAGGGTTCCATATCTTTATCACTAAGACTTCGCTGTCCATCTGTCTGTCTGTCACTAGGCTGTATTTCATGAACCGTAATAGCTGGGAAGTTGAAATTTTTACAGGTAACGTATTTTTGTTGCCGCTATAACAAACAATAAAGTTAACAAGAGCAGAATAAATATTTAAAGAAAAATACAAAAAACTTATTTTTTTTGTAGTTTTTTACAGTTTACAGATAATGGTACGGAATTCTCATGCGCGAGTCCTACTCGCGCTTGGTCGGTTTTATTTATTTTATTGAAAAAAATAGCATATATTAATAATGAGTTTGATCAGCGTGCAGAACAATTACCACAACTATTTTTATATAAATTATTTATAAATAAGTACATAAAGTATAAACCTATTCAACAAATCTAAGTAAATATGTCTAAAACGTGAATTTTAATAATCAGGTTTGTGTCTTATCTCAAATGTGTATTAAAGTCCACCTCGTGAGCCATTTAAAAGTCACCAATTACATTTTCGTATGGTTTAATGTGTATTTTATTTGTGTTACGAATTGTTTTATCGTTATTTTATTCAAAGATAATTTCAGTACAATCTTCGGGTTATAACAACAGAGATGGCGGAAAACTCCCATAATCGACGAAGTTAGACTTGTTTAGTATATATGACTCACTATATAATCTAAATATTGTCGTTGCGACTTTAAGACCTCTTATGTGTAAAAATGTATTTTAGGAGAAAATCGATAAAAACCATTTTGTGACAAAAATATAATCAAACAAATTACAACAAAAAATATAGGAATCAGCTACATTATTTATTAATTTTTACGTTGCTACTGTTAATTAAAATGAAAAATAGTTAACAGCAGTTTTTATCGATTTTCTCCTAAAATAGGTACATTTTTACACATATTAAGAGGTCTTAAAGTCGCAACGACGATATGCCAATGTATATATAACATCCTTATAGAAATACTAGCTATGCCCGCTACTTTGTGCGCTTTTGAATCGCCTGTCATAGTCTATTATATGTAGAGCATAGATTCTCGTAGTGCAACCTTTTGTATGACTTATGACTTTTGAAGTTGATTTTGATTATTTAAAGAAAAATCAGACAGACAAGACAGACAAATCCTATTTTTTTTGTACTCAACTTTTTCTTTATTGTCTTATTTTATCATATTGGCAAACAAGCAGACGGATTTCATGATGGTAAGAAATACACGTCGCCTTTAAACATCAAACGTGGAAATGGTGCGTTGCCAACGTGAGGCTGGGATGATAAGCCTCTTGCGTGAGTAAGTTTACTGGCTACCCTACCCTCTTAACCAGAGCACGACAATGGCGAGCACTGACGCTTTTGTAGCAGGAATAGGTAAGGCGGTGGTACCAATCCGAGCGAGTCGTTGCAAGACTCTAACACCTATTCTACAACGGAAGTCAGATAGAAGCTTAGGCTTATTATTTTTAAATATATAAAAAAACAATTTATTATTCTTATAAATTTATTTCAATAAGCTTACCTAACCTATACCTAATTGTATTCCCGCGGGAAAGTCAAATAACTATAATACCCGGGTATTATAGTTATTTGACTTTCCCGCGGGAACTACTATCCTTACTAGTTACCTTAGTAGTAATATGTTTCGAGTATTAACGGGAAAATATAGCTTTCGTCCTTCCACATCGCGACTGATATTTTGGAATACTTTTTGGGTGTAGAGATAGAGAAGGCTGGAGTGACATTGATTACATACATACATAGCTTCACGCCACGTCCCATGCGAGGTAGGCAGAGAGTATCGAGTGCCAAACGTCACGATCCCTACACACCTGCCTAGCTTCCTCCACATTCATCAATCTCGTCATGCTTAATTAAGCGCCGGTTGCGAAGACTCTTGACACCACCCTCGGATTATATGCAAGCTATTCGGTCCAGGGTGACCTAGGTTGACATTTCACATTGATTACTTTACACTGATATATAATATAATAATATATTATAATAATTGTAATACGATGGCTATATCGTGCTATTATTCATGCGAAATTGCGTTCTCTCATCCGCGTTTGTTTTGCTAACCTGATATCAGATGGTATAACTCGTAGTGTCAGATTTCAATACCATCTCTACTCTCTTCGAGGCGAAACATGAGCATTGTTAGTAGAGCGCTGAGCAGCAACTCGCCCGGGTAGATCCACCGTCTTACCTATTCCTGCTGCCATTATGACATTGTTCCGGTTCGGAGGGTAGGGAAGCCCGATCACAGGACAGCGGCGCACCTACATCTATGGTGTCTATAGGCCACGGTTGTCTACTACCATTTTTATTCCATTAAAAATCTTATATTACCATATTACATTTTGACTTTGAAGCTATATATACTGTTGGAGTTCAAGCTAAAGTGATTACACTCTAAACAATGACCTGTCCGAATTACTAAACATCTATCTTATTCTCATAGGGCCGGCTGTCTCACTCTTAGAATGCCGGTTCGACAATGTCATCTCTACAAAATTGGCAAAGAGAGGTTCGCCAGTTTAGAGGGAGTTAGCAATATTCGGATCAGTCATTCGGAGTGTAATCTCCAGATAGTACCTTTTGCTTCATAGTTATCTATACGAATAAATGAAATTGAAGTGTCTATATGTAATATTAAAATAACCGCATCTTACTAAGTGCATATGTATATTTACAAGGTACATATACCAAAACAACATTTTTTAAATTTTTGTCTGTCTATTGTATCCGATAATCTCTGAAACTGCTGAACCGATTTTGAGGAGAATTTCACTGGCAGACAGCTAATGTAATACAAACGCCTTAGGCTACTTTTATTTTAGAAATGTATAAAACCAAATTTTAAAAAAAAGCGGACGAAGTCGCGGGCACAAGTACAACTAGTAATAAGTAATTAAATAATCTGGTTATTACGACTAGTAGATTTACTTCGCTATCATTAGTAGTCACGATAATACCTCGATTAGGAAGATTGGTTGGTGATAGGTCTTAGGTAAAAGGCTTATAGATGCCTGTCCCATGTTGTCAACACCAAAAGCTTTTTGGAGTCTACAGACGATGCAAATTTCTTCTCTGTAGCGTAAAGGAAAACAGTCTTTTCAAGTCATACATAAACTTGAAAAGACTCGGTGGTCGTGTGGTTCGCGCGTCGGACTTTCATTCTGGTAGTCCAAGTTCGAACTCCGCTACCAATAAGTTTTTTATCTTATGAGTAGATATTCTAAGTGCTGTTTCAGTGAAGAAACATGGTAAGGAACAACAGAATCGTGTGTGCGAGTTCTATCTAATGTACGATTGAGTCTAGTTTTACAGATGGCAGAGGCTCTCTGTTAAAACTTGTCAAATTCCCGAGATTAAGTAACTAACCCCGATATCATATAATTTTACACTATTTATAACTCAAGAACGGCTGAACTGATTTTGCGAAAAATTTGTGGGGATGTAGCTTAGAACTAGGAGACGGACTTTATATCCCATCCCGTTCTCATGAAATTTTGTGTGCATATCAGAGTGGTTTGAGAATCAGTCAACATCTATTTTTCGTACTCCCAAGTACGGGCAGTACGAAGTTCTCCGGACAGCTAGTACTCGTATAAAACGGGATAAGGTTAAGATGAAGAACGTGGCATATTTGTAGGACTACAAATGAAATTCACTTGTGTGTTGAGTCATACGTGTGTGTGCGTCTTTATTATAATTAGAACGCACACTTCGACATCCTATGTCTTTTCACTTTCAATTTTTCAAATTCTGTTTTTGTTTTATAACTAGTTTCCTCATGGATTTACCTGCAAGGTGTCCAGCATTACAAACCAAAAACCTCTTTTTGGGTTCTTTATGTAGCTCTGCCTACCAGCTCGGGGATACGGCGTGGTGGTATTTATTTTATTTGAAAATCAGTATAAAATCAAATGCAGCCAGCTTAATATGAGGAAGCTTTTACCTACAAAGCTGCCTTTTGAGTTTTAAGTTTTGGAGCTTACACCGAGAGCTGCGTACGAAAATAAGAAATAGCAAACTCATGCATTTCGATTGAGAGACTTTGAACCGGCTTTCCAAAAAGAAGGTTCCAAATTGGCTGTATTTTTCAAGTTTATTACCTCAAAACAATATATTTTATAATTAAAAAAAGTGGAGTTTCTGAGGGAAAGCAGAATAGAGCGGATCACGGTGAGATATTATTTTTCAAAAATTGTGTTTTTTTTAGTGTTTTATTTGTAAAAATGGTGGGGTTTTTATCATAAAACGTTTAATAATGTCTTATTTCACATATATCCACTGATGCGGAGATATGTGAAATCAGACAGTGAAAAGTGTCGATTCGTGTTCCCGCCACAATTTCACAAAATTTCTGATAAAGTTCCCACTACTCTACCAGAAGTCCGATATCTCATTTTCCATGGAATCATCTAATCACTCTCATCTGCCATGGATATCCCATAATTGATGAAAAAATAAAGGACGAAAGACGTGGCTGTATATACTCAGTTCCTTTGCCTTTCTCATTTGGGATAATTAAACAAAAAAAAATTAAAAAAAGTTTTGCCATTCTTATTAAGATTGGTTCCTAATGACAGTTCTTTAAGAACTAGTCAAATTTCATAGACAAACATAAATGATAAAAAATAGATCATCATTATATTGGAAATAAACGAATGATATAAAATTTTAATAACATTGGCCTGTTTAATGAAAATAACAATAAGCTAATAACTAAAATCCTTAGTTCTATTTTAATACAATAAATAGAATAAAAAGAGTTATAAGGAGTTTGCAGATGCGTTTGCTTTATTGATGTTTGCAGTTCTGCTCCTTTAATATTTTTTTGTAAAAAAACGGCGTAAATATGAGTTTACGTATCAAATACACACAGTAAATATTTACATGTACACGGGAGTTTAATGTTAAATCAGGTGGAGTTTTTATGTCTGAGATGACATTAAAAATTAAAGGCCGTGTAAAAAAAATGTCAAATGTAACATCAAAATATCCCTACTTGTCGATTAAAACAGATACCAACACTCCTACACGCAAGTAAATTACCAACATGTTTAATTGCCCAGTAACGTTACTTAGACTTTACGAAAAAGATTAATGCATTTACTCAAAGGCTCACTGAGCGTTTAGCTTACTTGTAACTTTACTAAGAGATGGTGAAAGAGGAGGAGAGAGTCACAAAAAGTCTAAAAGTAGTCAAAAATGTTCTACTGACCATTTTGGTTCCTGAAGAATATTTGGTTAGTACCTATGTAAACCATTTATGTATCATATTATACTGCATTTTAAAATACGGAACCCAGTGAGCAATTTTAATTATCAGTGGCCGGTTTAATTATTCATTTCTACTGTCATTAGAGATATACTTTATCCCATTTCGGTAGTCGCGTACAAAAACTCGATTCTGGTAACATTCCAATACATTGAAAAAATATTTGATACTTTATTACCTAAGATTTAAAGCTCAGTATTCTATATCTTCTCAAATAACAGCTGAACTTAAATAACACGTAAAGATAAACAGTTCCGAACATACTCATAAAAATATTTTGTTTTTAAGTGCATAGCTTTTTCTTCGTCCTAAACTTATTCCATTTCTATATCAGATGGTATCGGGATCGGTTACTTAATCAACGCAAGATCGCAATTTTATATACTCAGGGCCTCTTTCACCATGTCTAAGTAAAGTTATAAGTAAGCTAATCGCTCAGTAAACTCAGGAGTAAATGCAGAAATCAATTTCACATAGTCCGGGTAACGTAAAATGTAACAAATTTACTTGATAAGTTTATCTGTCAAGTAGTACTAATCAATGAGTAGTTAATTGATACATTACTCAGACTTGGTGAAAGAGGCCCCCAGAGTTACGGTCATTTGACCTCTGCAACATATAAAAGAAACCAGGCCTAATCCTAAATTAGGTCGAATTTGGAAACAAGAATCCAAATTTCCTCATGATCTTTTCTTTCACTGTATGAGCATTCGGGACCTGACTTATTAGAACTTCGTTAGCATGGGAAATCACTACGGTAAGGTCGCAAAAACATATTGTGATAGTCGCAAATAATATTCATAATTTAAAAGCGATAAAACGAACATCATTAACAGATTATCACACTAATTTGCGGAGCAAGCCATAGTCTATATGTTCTAATTTCAAATACAGTGTTGATACCGTGAAAAGACTCGTATCGAATTTGCAATGCAAATTTTGCATTAATTACCTGTTTTTTACAAATTCAGACTTTAACGTTTTATAGTTATTTTTTTATACTTTTAATATAATTCATAATTACGTAAATACAAAAAAAAATCCTAGCTAGAGTTTGTTTTTTAATTAATTATAAATTTCTTCAAACACAGTAATGGCAGTGAGGCTCGAAAGCTAATCAAAACTAAAAATAAAAATATTTATAATAAAAAGCCGTTGAATGCTACGGATATTTTGCTTCGTACAATTTGTAATTTTTCAATTATTATACTTTCCTATGAGACAAATTTTACGAAGATATACCTATCTCTAAAACAAAGACATTTTTTAAGCTAAACCGCGTCGTCGCAGTGAAAAAAGCGAAGAAGCAAAAGTCCTACAGTTTTTCAAACAATTTCGTTATTCATTCCATAGCAACATTCTGAATTTAAATTTATTTATTTAAAATTCGAAGCATTATTTAAATCGTTATTTATACCTTCAGGCACGAACAGGCCCATTCTGTTGCGCGTGCATCTGCTGCCTGCTAGAGTTCAACGCTAACATAACTCATACATGAAAGTGAGGTTATTTTTTAGTGACTATTACAGTTCCATGCTTTTTATGTTGAAAGGGTTATATGTAATTAATATGTAGTCTACAGACATTTATAAAGTAATTAGTTACTTCAACACAAATGTCCAATTATATTTATTTATATACAAAATAAAATTTACACACAATTTAAGTTTAAGCTCTATACTTTAAAAGTGTATGTAATTAGTTTCTCCGAAATTTGCTCTTTAAGTAGACTTTTACGATTATAAAAATGTTGAGAAACAACACATTTACATTTAATTATATCCTTAGTAATATAGTGGTTAGCAGTTCAGTCTCCCATTCCGATAGTTTGGGTTCGAACCAATGAATTTTCGTAACTTAAGTAGGTACATTTTTTACATCAAATGAATTTTATGATGAGAAAATTATCGTGAAGAAACTCGGTTTGTGTTTTTGAAGTATCCCTATTTAGGATTGAGCCCAAGAGTATCGGATAGTAGGGGAGACCAAGAGGGGATTTGGGTAGTACCTAACTCAGGTGCGTCAGATTATGATATAGTACCTAGATATCTTATACCATCGGTAAACACGTTATCTATATAGAGACGCACGTGTAGGGAAGACTGTGAAATATTTATTGAAAATATACTAGAAGACGTTAGATCAAAATACTGTGGGTTCATTATATGCCAATATATATTTAAATAATCTGACAATTTGATCGCTACGAATAACAGGGACAGGATCGGAAGCTTTCATAAAACACGTCATCTATGTTCAACAGCCATTATGGGAATAGACATATTTCTGTCATCGGGGACCCATTAGGCATGTACACTATCAAGTGTATGTAATTTTTTTTTAGCTTTAGATATCACATGACTTTTTTTCACTATCTAATGTACAAAATCCAATAAATCCCCATGACGCTCGATGGACTATACATTTAGCTTACTGGGCTCCCCGACCATTTGTTGAATCCCCTAGGTTTGGTAGCCGACCCCGATATCATCTGATAAAAAAGGAGATACCTAAGTCTAGGTCGAGGAAGATCATTTAAATTTTAGGTTGTATCTTGTACTCGTGTTACCGACTGAAAACTTGAATTCAGAAACAAATTTCGTATTATCATTGCACTAGCTGTTGCCTGCGGCTTCGCCCGCGTGTACAAACAAAATCTAGGCAATGAAAACGAATCGGTTACATTTATTT
>DVZL01007862.1:0-10532 GCA_018236625.1 Lasaia peninsularis
CTACATCTATAAAAGTGCAATTACTATATTGCTTAGAAATCAACTTTAATTTATTATTTAGTAATTCTACATTTAAGAAACGATTATTTATAATTTTTAGTAAAAAGATTTGTCTACATTTGTTCAGTTTATCTAAAACTTTACTTACATCCGTGAAAACCGTATAAGGATCACAGTCATTAAAGCCGACCGCTATTACAGCATAGTCCTTGTTACACAGATCTGGAAAAGCTCTAAAACTATGTATAATTTCTGAAGAATTAGCATTAGGTTTCACAGATGCTTGAATATAAAATTTGTTATTATCTAGGCCTAAGAGTTTAGATGATAAACCACATACCCTTTGGTCACCTATTATCAAAATCCGTTCTTTAGTTTTTTTCTTAGATTTATTTTTTGTTATGTTTTTAAAAGGAACATGTTTACTATCCTCAGTTTCTTGTTGAAAAGATATTTTGGGCATTTGAATGCGACAATCTTGAACTAATGATTTTTGTTTTTTTAAAGTATCTCTTTTGCTTCTTGGCGTAGAAATCTTGACATTTTTCCGCGGAGTTGTGTTTTTTTGAGGTGTACATTTAGCCACCTGTTTCAAGAACGAAATACTTTTGCCTTGTTCGTCGTTGATCTTTCGTAAGGAGTTATTTTCCAAAATTTAATTTTCAATCTCCCGATGACCACTTTGTAGCTGGTTTTTTAGTAAATTTACTTCCTCTTGCAATTCTCTCGTTAGATTATCGCTAACAGAAGACTAATCCGGTAGGCTCCGGGCTTTTGTTGAGTGTATACAAGTTTTTGTACATAATAAATAAGGAACTTCGTTTCAATCGGGTGTCCCACATGTGACACCTCAAGACGCTTTTTTGTACTTATTAACGTTTTCAGTGGGCGGTGCGAGTGCGTTACTGGGCGGAGAGGGGCGGAGCCCAAGCCCACGGCGGAGTCCCCGCGACCTTTACCCCTACTACACGAGGGACCACAGGTAATACGCACTCTATTAACTTATTATGATACAATGGCGTACTTATATACTATTAAATAAATTGTACACTTTTTAATAGTAGTGAAGGTTAAAAAAGACGACGATTTTAACACTTTAAAAAATAATAATTGAGTCATCTCCAACTTATAGACAATTTTTTAAGTATATAAATATAATTGATTTATTTCAAGATTCCATATAATGACCAATGTTCTATAATTTTTTACTGTTCTTAATTTTCAGTAGAGGCCACAGTCCGAACTATGCGTGAGATTTGGTTATATGTAAGTATGTCTTTGTAAGTCAAATATTTTACTTTTTGAATTTTCTTAATTTAAATTTAGTATTAATAACATAAGATTGTATGGAGATATACTTCTAGGTTTTCTTTCATTTAACATTTCTGATAAAGGTATCAATTGTTTCGTCTGTGGTCGAGCTTTAGTTGTACATCTAAGTTTGACGAACTAGTTCTATTGGTTTTTTCGTTTTATCTTAAAAACAAAACATAACATTGTCTATGATAGGATTTGTGCTCCATATAGGACGGACTTACTGTTTGTCACACCGTGAAACCTAATATCGTCGGCTAATTGTGTGTGCCCACGTATGTAGGTGTAAGGAATAGATAGAGCGCCTACAGCTTCATAGATGGGTATTTCATTACTTCTTTTAAGAAAAACTATTATTGCTTTCAGGTATGTCAACATTGATTTGATTGACTGTAATAAAATCTAGATTCACCAAGTAACTTTTATATGATATTAATAATTTTTATGAACAATTCTCTTTATATTGCCAGGAAAGTGCCAATACTGTTTGATATATTGATTTTGGAATTTTCAATGTACCTGCACTAAATATATTTGGGAAATCATAAAAATAAACTGCTATAATACCAATGCCTTCAAAATGTTGGCACTTTGCTGATATACTAAGAATCAGAACATTTGATTGACGAAGAATTATTAAAATGACTGCCATTTCGTATTTATCTACCCACACATTCAAACATTTATTTCACAAATTTAAATAAGGATGCAGCTCTAAAATCAAATCATTTCAATACTGCAATACTTCAATGTGAATTCATTTATAACTTATGAAATTGTGTAGTTAAGGAGTATTAATAAAGAAAAAACACCTCTGTGGTCGAGCTCAGTCGGTGTCTAACGCGCGAGGTCCTGGGGTTTGATACTCGCGTAGGGCAACTCTTTCATATGAGTTTTTTTTTCTGAGAATGGATTTGTGTCCGATATGGCGACGGACATGCCCTCACACCATGGGACCCAATATCGTCGGCTAATCGTGGATGCATGTGTACCTCTGTCTACCTCGACACGATACGGGCGTGAATATATTGACTAATTACTATTAATGAAGACTTCATTCAAAAGAAATCTATAGTGGGTATGTGTGGATGCGAGAAGGTCGCACCGATACAACACAAGTAATGTATACGCCAAATGGACATTGACTCAAGACCAGACCCGAAAAGATCTTTGCTTTTTTTAAACTTGTGAAAATGTTTACCTTTAACTGTGACACATTTAATTATATCTTCATTATGTAATTATTATTCACTTTGTTGAACTATTTACGTGTAACAGTCCATTTTTGCGAGTTTATCTGTATAATGAATATGTTTGAGATGTATATTTATTGTTGTAAACTTTAAATACTCATTGGATAATATGTTCGTTGCGATATTTTAGAATGTATCATTCCAAACTATTATAGGGTTGTAGACGAAGGAAATGGGCTATTTGAGCCTCGATGAGGGTTTTGTAAATATGCAGCAGTATAAACGCCAATAATTTACTTTTTGCGTCCATCTCTTATAACCAATGTAATTTCACTTTATCCTAAAAATGTTTCAAATTCGTCCGTCGCCCGTCGCCCGGGCCAGATTTCAAAGTTGTTTTTTTAATGATAGAGAAGAATGCATTACGGTCGAAGACCTATTTTGGATGTTGTAAGAAATGTTTGCTACTTTCTGTAAAAAATATTGAACTACAAAGACAATATCTCACCTCTCTAATAATGAAATGGATATGACTAGAAACATGTAAGTGCTTGGGAACTCCAGTATAAAGTATATCACGACTTTAACTTGCTTTATTCAATTCCTCATTTGTTACGAAAACACAATTAATATGCCTTAACAATGCCTTAAATTAGGAATTGAATAATGTATTCATCTATTTCTCATTGGTTTCAAAAGCATTTCGTTTGACCTTTATGTATAATTTATTTGATCTCTTGTCATATTAAAAATGCTTTTGCGGCCATTTTTTTAATTAAATTTGTATCGTCCTTAAGGTGCGGTATCATAAACAATTGATATGAGTTACTTTTTTATTCATTTATAATGTTCTTACTTTATGAACTTGCATCGAAAGAAACGATTGTATTATTTTTTTACTAAAGCACGTTATATTATCTTTCTTAATAGTGATACTAGAAATTGTGTGCACAAGTGCACCTCTGTCTACAACAGGAAAGTTATTTCGATAGTGGATTTTCGCGATTTTATATAAATATGATTCTTGCTATGGAGTGGTTATATCTTAAAATGATGACTTAAGTATTATATTTAAAAAAATGAAATTATTTTTAATTCGTGATGAAACAACCAACAACCTTGTTCAATATAAATTGTTATAATTACGTTGTAAAATAAAGGAAAAAATCATGAAACTAAAGATACTATCTGTAGATTACACTCCTAACAATTAACTGACCGCTATTTTTAAATCTATCTCATTCTCACAGGGCTGGCTGTCACGCTCTCACAAAAAACAAACCGGCCTGTTTTCACTTTATTAACTCTACAAAATTGTCAATAAGACAGGTTGTCCAGTTTAGAAGGAGTCACTAATACTATATATTTGGGACAGGCCTTAGTTAAGAGCTTAATCTCTGGATAGTGTCTTTAGCTTTATAAAAATCTTTCGAATTGATGGTACATAAGAGTGAGATAATTGGTACGAAGTAAAGGGAACACATATTTCATATTGGCACTTGATTTTTGCACTGTTGACATAAGCACCGTTAAACGGGGTACATTAAATGTTGTCATCGAGCCGTCGCGTGTCTACGATATCGATGTCGATTAGGGATGGGCAAATGGGGAAGAAATCGATATATAACGTATCGATATTTATTCAAATAGATCGATAAGTATTTTATAAAAAATATCGATATGTTGAATATCGATATGTAGATATATCGATATTTTCTGCGCAATAAGCGATTACCTATAAAAATTGTCACAATATTCTAAACTTTAGAGTAAATACACATCTGGCTATTTTGACATCAGTTTTATTATTAAAGCAAAGAAACTAAACTCATACAGCCTTGCTGCCTTTTTACTTTTTTTCTAAATTTATGAAATGGGATTAGTCTAATAAATGACGTGACGCATGAACAGACAGCAGAGCTTTAAAATATATATCGACTAGCTTTCCGCCCGCGGCTTCGCCCGCGTGAGTTATTTTAATAACACAGACAACTTTTAAAGGGCAGACATTTTTCCGACTTAAAATATTATTGCGTAAAAACATATCCTCTTTTTAATGTAGTCCGTTAAAAAGTAGCCCATGTCCTTCCTAAAGGTCAACTCTATCTGGACTAAATTTCATCAAAATCTGTTCAGTGGTTTAGTTGTGAAAGAGTAACTCAGACAGACAGAGTTACTTTCGCATTTATAATAGTAGTACGGATTTTGGTACGAATTTCATATCTGCAAATAAATATCGAAAGTCGATATATCGCGGGAAAAAATCTCTGATTTATATCTATTTTTTTCTGAAAAAGTATGGATATTTTGTTATATCGATTTTTTAGCCCAACCCTAATGTCGACATGATTTCAGAGCAGTGCCATTGATAAGACTATTGTACAGTGTTTTGAAACAGTCGCAGTCGTAAGGTGCTTTGTATCAATGTACCAGTGTAAGGGTCGAGTACTTTGTAACGTAGCTTATAGCTTCACAACTAAGCTGACTTAATTGTTCGGCACTCTTATTTCTGTCCTAACATTGACTTGTCTGAATTGTATAATGTAGCCGCAATTCCCCAAGTCCAGATAAATGAAAGCAAGTGGTGACACCGAAAAATCCAAAAGTCATTTTGAAAAAACAAATTTGTGTATAGACGTTCATACTTCCATAATATATGAAATTGTATATAGTGCAGCTTAAAATAAGCTGTTTATTGGATGAATATTTTGTTTTTCATTCATTCGTAAATAAATATATAAATATAACAAATAATAATACAGATATATTTGTATGGTTTTTAATGAGCCTTGATCTACGTTGATTAATGACGGTTAGTGTAACGTTACAATGTAATGCAAGTAAATTATAAATCACCGTGGTCGTGTAACCTTTCAAGTTTATTGTAACACGTGTATATAAAGTGACGCAAATCACAACACTGTCAATAAAATAAGTTGCTCAGAATATTATTTTATTATATAATAAACATAATACAACAAATATTTAATTTGAATAATGTATAATTTGTAAATACATTTTTGTTATGCTAGTGCAGATGTGACGGAAATACTCGGTTTTCGTAATAATAGATGTACAGACACTGTGTAACATTCCTAATCTCAAAGTGCCCGCGGCGTGATGCAATACGTATTACTAATCCCAAAATATTGAACTATACACGGCATTTTCTGGCGTTTTTGTGTCGGCGAAACGGTGGGTTCCCTTTTCTGAAATTTTTTTGCAATACTTTGCAAAGCGTTTATGAAATTAAATAAATAAAATATTACTGGACAAATTACACAGATTGATCTACCCCCAAGTAAGCAAATTATATGCTTGTATTGTGGCTGTTAGACAACGATACTAATACATTGAAATACTTAAATATATACAGAAAAATAAACACCCAGACCTGAAAATACAAACGGGATTCGGACCCGAGGCTCTCGGCCAACGAGACGATCTTTTATTATTAAACTTAATATGTAACAAAATGTAATGTCACGTTAATACGAACAAATATTACAATTGAACCACCTCGTTGGTTGTGGTTTAGCGCACACGCTTAACGCAATCGACCAATTGCGAGGTTTCGGTTCAATTCCCGACGGTTGACATTCAGTGTGATTAACGTGAGTCTTTATTTCTGAGTCTGGAGGTTTATTAAATTTATTCTGTTATGTAAGCATTTCTATATATTAGTGTCGTCGGCTAGCACTCATAACAAGGCTTATATATATATATATATTGTTTACTTTGTTTGGGGTTACATAAAATTGTGTGATTCGTCTAGAGATATTTATTTTTTTAAATTTTAATTTTTAAATTACTGCATGTGTGTCCATAATGATTTGTAAAACATCGCGGTGCTACCAATCGAGTACTTGACCTCGGAGACGCAATACTTTTCCATACGCAAGGATTGTTGGATTTGTAAAAATTCATCACCTTGTATTCTTCATCGCCGGCGCTTAGAGAACATTGTATATGTATATACACTTAGCATTACATTGTGTATATTAGTAACTGAACATTTTTATTGATTTTTTCGTTCATTACTGTCGACGTCTGTACATCTGTTTCGGAATAATCTCACAAGACTGTCGAATATCGAAAATAATAATACGAAAATCGCGTATTTTTAGTTTTAAATTTAAGATTCGAGTTATTATGAGTTATAACGTGTTATTTGTGGGTCAATTTTACGAATTGTTATCCGATCGAAGTAACTGGATGGGGTCCACAAACTCGTAGAACGTCACACGACAGAGCTTGTTGTATCCGCGAGTTACGACCGAGCCGAAGTGTGTAATGTTGTAATAATGCGTCTCTACGCCTCTCCGGTGTTTTGTTATTAGTGTAGTTTTCACTTTTGCATCACGATTTTTTAGTTTACTTTAATTATTATAAGAACAAATGTCTCGTTCTCCAGTATTCGAAACTAGCTGTGCCGACGACTTCGTCCGCATTTCAATTTAAGTATATCATTTTAAAATAAAAGTCTAAGTTACTTCTAATACATCAGCAATGTGCCAGCGAAGGTCATGTCAAAATCGGTCTAGCCGTTCCCGAGATTAGAAAGAACAAACAGACCGACGGACACAAAATTATAAATAAATATTATAGGACAATTTACCCAAATTGATCTAACCCCAAAGTAAGCAAATGATATGCTTGTGTTATGGGTGTTAGACAACGACACTAATACATATAAATACTTAAATAGATACAGGATCAATTTTAATAAAAATCCAACAACTAATTATAATTGTAATGTTATAAATGTAAAGAAAATGGCATTCCTTCTCCACCGCGTTCACGCATCGAAAGAGAACAGCAAAACCGTGGAGTGGTCGAAATAGAAATATTCATACAGAAGTTGCCTTTGCCCCAAAAGCACTTTAATATTTTTTTTTATATTAACCAAAGTTTCTTTGTGATTTTTCAAAAAGTTAATATTTTCATATCAGAAATACAGAACATTATTTAAGTCGTAACTTTCTAACTTCCGACAGAAAAAGAGCGGTGTAATAAGTTTTATTTGTCTTTGTATGTGTCTAGCATCGTGGCTCCTAAACTAATAGACCCTAATACGTTTAATTTGGCTACAATTTATAGAAAAATCTCCAGGTGTTCAAGGTTATTATTGTATTTACTGCGGAAGACACATTTTTGGTATTTTTAAACATAATATATTAAGACCTAACAGTTGAAACACCTATGCATATTGGTACCTCTGAGCTGGTTTGATGATGAAGCTCGAAGGTACGAGACGTACCAGGGTTCCAGGGCTACGTACCCTGGAATTTTTTCTGGTAAACACATGGGAATACTTGCTAGCAAATCAAGTTTCATGGTTTTTTAAGTTTTTGTTATTCTTTGATGAGAACACGCTCGTTATCATTACCACAATTTAAATGGCAGCTCCATGGATGTTTTTGTTATTTCTACACCCACTCGAAACTCTTTATTACGAACGCGATCATTTTTAATAGCGCACTTTTCTATCCACTTTGGTAATCTAATACCTACTTGCCTTTTAAGAATACTTTTCACAAATAACACGTCTTTTTGTACTCGTCGGAAATATTTGTGAAAGTAACGAGTTGGTCAAACCAAATCCAAGTCGGGTATCTGGACTTGGATTCTGGACAATCGTTATTTATACTTGTAAAAGTGCTGCGTGTTTATAAAAAACGCAATTGGGCTGCTTTACTACGTCAAAACTGTCTGTTTGGCACATTATAAACCCTGAACTATGTGTGTCGAACATCATTGTAGGTATTCTAACCTGTAGTTGCTAAGTTATAATACAGTTATTAAAAAATTATAGAAATAAAATAATTAATTATTTGTCATAAATATTAATACTTCTTTTGACTTGACTTTGAATGTTTTATACAACGGGGAAGTCGTTCTTAATTGGTGACCTTATTTAAACCAAAAAGTATTCAAAATAAATATTATCAATATGAATTCCTATACCGGTGTCTGTAAATCAAGCCCGCCAAATAAAATATTATTTAAAAGTCTTTGCGTACCTTTTTACTCCTGCAGTACTTTTTCTTAAAAAAAATAAAATTATGTTTTGTCACTCTAAAATGCAGTGGAGGGCGCAGGCGCACTCGTTTTAATTTTTTGTTTTAGAAAAGGTATGGGGGAGGGGACTGTCCCAAAAATCCACCTGGTATAAAACGTTCCTGGAAATTGTGGTGTTCTTTTTGGAAGCCTAGTCTTTCTAAAACACTAAGTAAAAGTGTGCCGTCCGCCGCTAACGCGCTGTCGGATTATTTATTTTTGTTATTTATAATTTCCTTTTCTGTAGGTTGGATTTTTACATTTCCATATAAAGAAATGGTCTGTATATAAAACATATTTAATACACTACGTGCCGACCCTAGGTGTACCCCTAGGTCTGCCCCTAGGGTTTTGTATCTTTGGGCCAATACGCCCATTCTCCTTAATCGCATAAAAAGAAAAAGTGCGTGGTCAAAGTTTTTCTTATTTTTATCATTAGGAATTTTTTTTCACTTAAAATCCAAGAAATGTCTTATTAAAATTGGTCAAACAATAAAATGCTTCAGTTAATGTCCAGATCCACATCCAGACCAAAAATCACGGGCGCATGTATTCGCGTCGGAAAACCTTTTTTTTTTTGATATAGACTAACTTGTTGCTAACCGAGTGGTTCTTACAACTTCACCGGACTTTACCGTCGGAAAACCACGAGCAGTGATAAATATGAAATTTTGATCTATTCCATAACTTAATTATGACCAGTTTAACCCAGCTATATTAGCGGAAAATGACTAAGCTTCGTAACTTTAGTTTAGAGGCCCAAGAGATCAATGAAGTCTATTTTTAAACCATTTTGCTTAAGTTTAAATAACTGAAATTTCAAATTAAATAAGTAAAAATTCCAGTGAACGTAGCAGATATTTCCGACGGATTTTACTGTATCTTTATCACAAACATATACTATCTCATATACTTAGAACATCGATAAGAATCGTGGCATTAGTGTTTTTGTTGAGAGTTTTCGATTCGATAGTCGATTGTGTTCGTGATAGAGCTACGGTTAAGGTTAAATATTGTAAAATAATATGTGTACACAGAGTGGCCGAGGAAACGACGTATAGAGATGTGGATCCTTCGCCACCCTGTCCATAGGTAGGCAGTAGTCGGTAGTCTGTAGCGGCCGACCAAGTTATCACACATACACACAAGTTATTGTAAATATTGTGTATTTATTAAATATATTGAATAATTGGTTTTGTGTTTGTTTTATTTCAATAGTTTTTAAGATTCCATACTTAAAGGGTAAGAATTGTCTTGTCTCTGTCTGTCACCAGGCCGTAACTCGTGAACCGCAATAGCTTGAAATTTTATCAGCAGATGTTTTGCTGTTGGCGCTATACCAACTAATACTAAAATATACAGGGTGTGGCTTAAATAATAGCCGAAACTTAGCCAGCCGATAGATGACAATTTGCTTAGTCAGAATAAGAAAAAAAGTTTAGTAAAATATCGACGGTTCTCAAGTTATCATAACAAAAGTATAATTTGTCAGTATATTTCATAATTTGGTCAGGCTTCATTCAATAGATATTCGTTATTTTGATCGTTTCAAAGTCGCCAAATTTCTTTTAGCACCCGTATAGCCTTTGATAGACTTCGAGATAAACTTAAAAATTTGGTCATTCATTGGTTATAATTGGTCAGTATATTTCAAATACCGACGAGGTCAAGATATCCAAATTTTTGAATTTAAAAGAAATATGGGGAAATTTAAGATTCGTTTTCAAACAATTAAATACCTAGCTTTATTCCACAAAACGCTTATCGGGTTAGGTTAGTCAATACAAACTCAAAACCAGTCAGTATATTCGAAAATTCGGCTCAGGAAAGTTATAATTGGTCAGTATGATTGAAATCATTTGCAATATACGAAATATCTAAATTAAATAATCTATACTTAATATTATAAAGAGGAAAAGTTTGTTTGTTTGTTTGTTTGGTTGTAACGAATAGGCTCCGAAACTA
>DVZL01007863.1:0-10531 GCA_018236625.1 Lasaia peninsularis
AATAAATGTAACCGATTCGTTTTCATTGCCTAGATTTTGTTTGTACACGCGGGCGAAGCCGCAGGCAACAGCTAGTTCTACTATGAAATAGACATCGTCAACCTACACCCTGGGGCTCTACCGCTCTAAGTTCAATTACATTTCTACGTATTTTCGCACAGCAGAACACCCCTAAATAAACATACCTATTGTTCATACATTATCTGTTAATTAGTAAATTGTTAGTCAATTGGAAAAGAGGTAAAAATAAAAACACACAAACACATGGGGTGTTGAATTTCGTATATCAAGTATCATAATCAGTAGGATATCAAGATTCAAGTCAGTACGTAATAATATAAGTGGGAAGATTTCTCTGACCTATGACACCTATACATCAAGACTATATTATTTGTATCTAGATATAGGTACATCGAGACTATAACATCCAATTAACCGACTCTTAAAATTGAATTATCTAGTTTATTGAGTAGGGTCAAATAGAAAATAATAAAGCACTCATTAAATGTTAAAATGTAGGTACCATATTATATTTTTTTAAAGATGTATTTCAATATAAACATTTTTGAATATTATGTACAAGTGTTTTGGCAACAAGTAAAACGGCGTTGAATCAACTAAATGTGAAAGATAAGGCAATAAATATTAACCATATCAAAAGCACCTACCTAAAGTAAATAACTAGGTCGGGACACACCAAGCGCTATCACAGTTGTTCTGGATACTGTTCTGATCTAAGCTTATACCCTTTGGGTCTCACAACAGTTTCCAACAGTTCAGGAGTCAAGGGATATCTTAAGCCCAGCGCGTAAGCCGTCCGTTTATCGAAACCCAAGCCTTGACGACCTTCCAGCCTGTAATCGTAGTACGGTTGCTTCTCAAGTATACCATAACCGTAACCGTTATCTATAATTGTGGGCAATTCAATTTTGGGACCCAAAACTTTATCTACAATCGTGGACAAATCGAGTTTGGGACCTAAACCTTTATTTACAATTTTCGACAATTCAATCTTTGGGGCCAGTATACTATCTATGTCAAAGTTTTGGTATTCTTGGATGATTGGGCCTCGGGAGGGGTCGTACGTGGTAATATAGCCGCCGCCATCAGACGGGTGGTTGCCATACGGTATGTTCTGTTGTCTGCTTTCGTCAGTCTTTTGATCAACGACAGGATCTTCAGCACCTGATGCAAGTATCAAGAAGGAGAGCAAGCTCTGAAAAACATCAAACTTGAAATAAAGTGACTGGTCATGAAGGGTGATAGATTTCGTCCGTGGCAGAGAATCCGCACAAACGAATAGTTCCTCCAAATATCTTACCTATTCCTTATAGTTTAGTTAAGGCACCGTCCTATTGTTGTGTCAAGCGTTGGGTAGCCGACAGACTTACGCTTAAAGAGGCCCATCGCAACTGTCCGGCTACATCATAGCGATAGAATGGAAACATATTCATAAGATGTCTTATAAGCGACAATTATCTCACCAGTTGCATTATGAAATATGTCTAGATATCCATTTTATGATATTGGAAGGCAAACAAGCAGAAGAAATACACGTCACCTATAGACACCAAAAGTGGAGTTGGTGCGTTGCCAACCTGAGGATGGGATGGTAAGCCTCTTGCGTGAGTAAGTTTACCGGCTACCCTACCCTCCAAACCAGAATACGACAATGAAGAGCACTGTCGCTTTTGTAGCAGGAATAGGTAAGGCGGTGGTACCAATCCGGGCGAATCATTGCTAGACTCTACCACCTAGTCAATGTCACGGTGTTGGTACAATAGACCCTGTGCTCGCCTCTTACGAGCTGTCTGGGTGGAAAACAGTTGGCCTATTCTACAACGATACCCGGACCAACGCGGGGGTATCATATTCCTACCATATACAGTTGACACTCTCATTTTGTTAAGACAAATCAGTTTTACCCAGATCTAGTATAATATATTTTATTTATTTATAAATATTCAAATATATTTTAATTATCTATGAAAGCGATTTTACGTTGCTGGTTTACAAAAGTATGTGTTAAATAAAGAAAATAAAAGATTCAACGATTTCTCATCAATGACCAAAAAATACGTACCAATGTAAACAAATACATGTTTGTTGAGCACGTACATGTGAAGATTTCCCTTCTTTACGATCCGTTTTATAAAGACATTGGTAATTGAGTTTGCATGCTCGATTCTGCAGCACGAGTGAAACTATGAAATAATTTGCTGCCAATTAGGGCTTATAAGTCCTTGGAACTAACAATGAAAAACAAAATTTTGGCCGACTCATTAGTACAGTGCTTGGTTCGTTTGACATGTAGTCTGGCTTTGGTTTATTAATTTTAATTAGTCGGTATATTCGGTATTCATGCATAGGCATAACATAGCGTTTCCTAAGGCATTTTTTGCGTCGCACTACACCTATATGGAAACGAATTACCAACGGCGCTATTTCCAAACGGATACGATTTAGGAACCTTTAAGAAAAGAGCATACTCATTCCTAAAAGATCGGCAACGCATCTGTGATACTTCTGGTGTTGCGCGTGTTCGTGGGCGGCGGTGTTCGCTTACCATCAGGTGACCCTCTTGCCCGTATGCCTCCTCTTCCATATATAAAAAAAAGTAAAAACAAAACTCATCTTATATACGTAAACCTCGTTTCACGAAGCATGCTCGTATCTCTTATATTTTTTTAACTATTGGTAATTTTCCTTAAAAAAGTTGAACTAAACGTATTATTTTTTTTATATTGGACGGCAAACACACGTCGCCTATAGACACCAAAAATGGAAATGGTGCGTTGCCAACCTGAGGATGGGCCTCTTGCGTGTGTAAGTTTACCGGCTACTCTACCTTTAAAAACCAGAACACGACAATGGCGAGCACTGCCGTTGTTGTGGCAGGAATAGGTAAAGCGGTGGTACCCAGTTCCGGCCCGGGGCGCCAAATTTTGGGGGGCGCCGAGGTCTGAGGCCTCGGCCTTCTGCCTTCCGCGCTGTGTACCCTCACTGTACTCTATGTGCCGTATTCACAGTTCAACCGTCCGTTCAAACAACCGTCTTGTTCGCATGTTATTTATTATTGAGGATGTAATAGTTATCTCAGAGATCCATGCCCGTGTTCTGTCACATCAATTATTTGTCTACGAATGGATAGTTATTGAATATCGTTGATAAGAAAAGCACAGCTATTGAATATATACATGGTGATTGATTTAAGAGCTAATCGAGGGCAGATCAATATTTTTTTTACTTCCGTCCTACCTCTAACCAGTGCTGCACTACTAACTACAGCCCTGCCATAGAACTAAGATGTCAGAGTATTTGTTTTTTTCTCATTCACCACCATATCCTTTTAAAGTGGCCAATATAACTTCAAATTATTGGTCAAGCAGACTTGTCCAGCTTTGAGAATATAACCATCTCACCACCGTGTCACCATCACAAGCCATAATGAAAATATGTAGCTTGGTAGATTTTTTAACGGATCTACAGAGCCTCCCAAAAAAGGGGTCTAACCTAACCTAAAATATAATCCCCCCCCTCGTCTCGCAACTCCAACCTGCCAATGCAAAATCGCCCCCCCCCCCAATTGCACTCTCTGGGTTCCCTTACCCTCATCCGATCGGTTGGCTGGGTAACCCTCAACATTTTGATGAGATCCACCTCCAATTCCACAGGAAAAACTCCTGCCAAAACTGCTAAAGCAGGCGTCCTTACCGTACGATATGCCTTAATAAGTGAAATGAAACAAAATATTTGTAAGAAAGTTTTATTATTTTAGAAGTATTGAAAATATCTCCAGTGAATGTATCAACAAACAAAATAAAACAATAAATTTAGATAAGTACTAACATATGACTATAGGCTATGCTAGTTTAGTCTAGGAATTAACTAAAATTTTTATATTAATATAAATACACTAGGTGACATTTACCGAAGTAAATTTAAACCTTAAAAGTAGCTAACACATTACATACATACACCGAGTGCTGGGAACTAGATTGGCAACATGTGCCTGCGTCTAAATAAAAAGGTCCATAATGTCCATTCACAACAACCATCCCACATCCGAAGATACTTCGCAGCCCCTCGGACAACACCAGCCTGGTAGTGTCTAGGTAATGCCGTTCTTTCCATTTCAGACCACAAATATTCTTTGACAGTGTTAGATATCAGCAATAGTGCCAAATGAATTTATGTTTGGCACTATGTGATATTTATATAATTTTTATTAGCAAAATTCTATTTCAAGCCAATATACCATTTGTGTGTGTGTGTTTTTAATTATGTGCAAAAAGGTGTAATAAAAAAATTATATAGCAGCTAGTTTATAGGTGCTAGACCTTGTATAGTTATATTATGACATGCTATTATGTTACGTCTCAGATTACAAAGTTGCATAAATAGCATTAAGGCAAAAAGGTTATATCAAAAGAGAAGCGATTCTTTAAAATAACTGGTGGCATCAAATGGAAGTAACGGGTAGTGCTACCTAAAAAGGAATGTGGGTGCCCAAAATGGCATATGTCCTAGGGGATGAGAAGTTGAAATTTACGCCTGCGTCACTATTTTTTTCCAAATTAATAAGCGGTCTAGCCGCTCTTGAAGAGTAGTATTGCAACTTGGCCCAGATAGAAGTATATAAAGTGGCGCGTCTCATGTGTAACGTACGAACCGAAGTTCCTGCCCACAATACAATGCCAGGTAGGGTTGTATTTCTTGTCAAACTCTTTCTTTATAAATGCAGCAATATCCTGAAAATAATATTATTTTTAAATCAAACTATTCAATAAAATTATTTGGACAAATTAAAATTCTACTCAATTATGATTTAGCAGGGTTCTGACAAAGTAATGTTCGCATTAATCATTTCTCTGTTCTTATTCAATTTCGATAAAATATGGATTGATATTTTATGATGGCCCCTTTCCTATAATCAGCTCAACATTTTTTAAGTGCTTTGTATGTTTAGTGTGACAAGCCAACAACAAATTCTAAAAAAATAAAAGTTTTTGCATTGTTTTTATGTAGTTTATTTCTGTATTTTTTCAATTATTGACAGACATTCATTGCTCTTCTACAATTTTACAATATTTGTTATATACAACACACAATATGTTTACAATAGTTGTTATTAGTAGTATCTAAAACATATACATGATCTGCATCACATTAACCAGGTTGATTCTGATTTTAATTCTTATATTAACAAAAGCAGTTCAGACAAAACAATTTGTTTTACTACAAACCCACCCAAACAGTTTTTATGCCAAATCTATGCCTATTATATAGGAATGTGGTAATTAATGAACAAAGCTTTTCTATGGCCTACATATTCAATAATAAATCTTAATTCTTTTATCAACCTTTAAATAACTTGTAAAATCAGGAAGGCAAAATATTTACTTCACATTTTGGTTTTTTTCTGACTCAAAGGTTATATGGAATGGAAGTTTAAACAAAATCCCTAAACAAATTAAACTTCATATAATCCCAATGTAACCAAATAATATTCTTTTTCCCTATATTAGTGCTCATCACTCATGCATTACAGATCATCTGTCTCAATATGAGGCAGCTTGTAATAGGCAAATATTGGATAACTGGATCACGACCAACATGATCACTAGTGGTAGAGTGCTGTGCAGCAAGTGGGTAGAGTTCCACCGCATTACCTATTCCTGTCGCCTGGCATTGTCATGTTAGAGTTCAGAAGTTTGGGTAGTCAGTAGACTTGCGCATGCAAGGTCTAACAGCTAAATCACTTTTTTTACCATCAGGAAACCCATGTGCTTTTTCACTGTCCTATCCCATAAAAAAATTGCATTATGTGTGTTAGGCAAAGAGTACCTAAATTTTATAAGCATCCTAGAAAAACAGCTCTATTCATCACACACATTTGAACTAACTCACGGTTTGCTCTCCACGACCACAGAGGCAGTAAAATCAGAATTTAATTCTAACCAGCAAAATTATATCTAATAAAGTGTTTTGGATACAAAAGCTCAAATTTAATTGATAGATAATGATAGAAATGAATTAACATCTTCATTATCCAAATTGGGACTAACTCTGGTTATTAAACTACATTAACATAATATGAATGTAAAAACGATCATACTTCACCAGAACAATAAGATAGCATAACTTGAAGCATAGGAACACTTACTTTTTCTATGTTAAATTTCTCAAGTGCTTGCGTTGCACAGTCCACAGCATCCTGCTGCATCTCCTCGCTCATGTCAGCATTCTTGATTACAGCTTTACGGTCACACATCTTGTCAGATTTATTGCTGAAACCAAGCTAGGAGTTAGCACTTGCACTATCGCTTAACTAATGACTGGTTATCTCTTGGCCTATGACTTTAAAGATCCTCACATGCGTAAAATACGCCATTGATTGTTTATATTCAATAACGGATGCTATTTATAACTTTAAAGGTCAGGCGCGAATTTACACCCCGCACACCCTTAATAAAATCTGGAATAATGCGGTAAATTCTGCGACAAAGTATCTAGCTAAAGAGTTACCACGCAAACTATATACCTGAAATTATTATTTACAGGTTTTGTGGCAGATATTCTAATTGTGGCACTTGCGTTTAAACCAGTCATTAAAATTTTAGGTTGAAACACGAACACCAGAATATGCCTACGAATTAATAAGTGGCGTATCACCAAGTATTTATCGCCATAGAAACATGGAAAATAGATCAATAAAACCACTACACATATCAATGTTCAACAGGGAAATATTTTTTACTAATGAACAATATCTCAATGCACCATTTTACAACACACAAATCAGTAGATTTAAAAAAAACACACACACGCGGATATTTCCCAATATTTTTTTATCACAGTTACAATTATTAATAATATTAAAACACTTACTTTTACGACGGAATGAGAATAAATTTTCACGAAACGATTTTGATACCGGAGATTCAATGCCTACTTTCTAGAGGATTCTTTCAGTGGCTTCTTTCCAATGAGATTATTCTTCGTGGTAGAGGGCGTTCCGAATTCAAAACTATTCTAAAGTTGAAAATAAAATATGTAATTTTGTTTTAAAAAATATTGGAGGCCAGAATAATTCTAATCTATTATGAAAACTTAAAAACTTAAATTAATATAATATAATGAGTATAATAATTATACAAAGTTTAAGTATTGTAGCTATTATACTTAACATTTTATAAATCTCCAAAAACCCATAATTTTGCCACTAATTCACTGATTATCTAAATTCTTAAGGTACTTCTTATAAAGTTGAAATTTGATATGTAAGCTAATATTAGTACAGAGACACCAAAAAAAATTAAAAATCCCACCTAACCTAACCCATTCCCTTGTTATAGCGGGTGGAAGTTTGTATGAGACTAGCACTATTTCTTGTGCTAGAAACTGTCTATTATTATACCTATATAAAATTGGAGTGTATGTAATATTAAAATAACCACTTTTTACGAAATGCTTATGTAGGTATACACGGTATAACAAAACAACATTTTTCAGAATTTTTATCTGTCTGTCTGTACCTGCTAATCTCTGAAACGGTTGGACTGTTTTTGACGGGACTTTCCTGGCAGACAGCTGATGTATAAGGAACGGTGTAGGCTACAATTTGTATGCTTAGCAATAATATTATCAGTAATAATAATATATAATTTTTGTATTGTAATACACGAATGTAGTAGTAAACTAAGTTGGTATAATATGAACCAAGATCGATATTTTTGTTTGTAGAGTTGAGTATTATACGCAAAAAAATAATTAAAATAAAAAAAAAACTACCTACCTAATCTATTTGGACCTTGAATAAATATTTTTACTTTGTTGAATATTCTCAATATGATTAAATTTACGCAAGCCACAACATATTTTAAATTAAACAATATTTTTGTCTATCGTTAAATAATTTTATTAAGTAGGTACCTATTATTAGCATTGCGATATAATGTATCCGAATTTACAACGCTTTCCGGAATCCGGAATCGTCATTCGGATTTCTGAAGAGCCGCCATTTTTCTTAAATGTCAATGAAGTTGTTGAAAACGCCGACCAGCAGCGCTAAATCAAAAAATTAATAGGTAGTGAAACATTTAATGCAGTTAAAGCATTCTTTGCCAGTCTTTACATACGAAGGATAACACTCAAGTACATCAACTTATAATTATGTCTGGAGGAAGCGGTGGTAATAGAAATGAGTGCAGAATATACGTCGGTAATTTACCACCAGATATCAGAACAAAGGACATTCAAGATCTTTTTTACAAATTTGGAAAAGTAACATTCGTTGATTTAAAGAATAGAAAAGGACCTCCGTTTGCATTCGTAGAGTTTGAAGATCCGAGGTGATTATTTTCATTTGCTTATATGTAAAACTTCACAATTATTGTTGTATTGTGTTTAAATCTAATAATCTAAAATAGAAATAGCTTTATGTAGCTCAGGTTTCTTTGGGATACTCAGATGTGTATATTCACTCATATTTTGGATATCTGAGTATATTAAAAATAGGTAATTATACTCTCTTGGGAACTCTGTAACATAGGTAATGAATTAGCGACCCGCCTCGGTTTCGCACGGGTATACCATACATGTTATATACAAAAAAAAACTTGAATCTCTCTATTAAAGAAAACCGCATCAAAATCTGTTGCATAGTTTAAAAGATTAAAGCATACATAGGGACAGACAAAGTGACTTTGTTTTATAATATGTAGTGATTACAATATCTGTGCACTAAAAAAAATAAATACGAGCAGAAAATTATATATTATTACTTTTAAGTTGATTACCTAACTTAACAAACTTTACTCCTTTTACGCAAAAGCTTTAAATCAGAAACAGAATACAATGAGACTTTACTACTTACATTTAGGCATCCATGTAATTGTTCAACTTTTTAATTTAGGTACAGCTTATTCATATTAGTTACTTTAATTTGGCTATTTAACTTGATATTGGAAATGATAGCTTATAATTTCCAATATTTTCACAACTAAGATATCAATAGAAGGCTGATTGTTGCTATAATGATAATAACTCAAGAAGTTTTACTTTATGAACAACTTAAAATTAGGCCTGAACAATATTGTAGTAAAAATATTTATCTATTGTATTTTTTTTAGTCAAAACTTGAAGAAATAAATATTTTAAAACTAAAATAAATGCGTTAAATAAGTTTTTTTTATGATAAGAATAAGAAATCAAAAACTTAGTTATATGATTTTTTTCATGAACCTTTTTCCATAGGTGTTGTAGTTTACAGGAAATCAAGATAAGTCAACTTCTGTAAAATAATTTTCTTTTAATTCTTTATCTTTTTTTTCCTTTTCCAATGGGTTTCGTCTTAGCGTAATTTTTTTGGTTTTATAAATTATCGACCCTCGTCTAATATACCGCCTAATATATGCATCTGCCGCAAAACATATCTAAACTGTAGAGTGACGACTTTGGTATTGTATAATAATAGAGACGCAGACGATGCGGTGCGTGCGCGAGACGGATACGACTACGACGGGTACCGGTTGCGGGTGGAATTCCCACGGGGTGGCGGCGGCGGGGGCGCACGCGGGGGTCGCGCCCCTACCGACCGCTTCGGGCCTCGCGCCCCCGCCCGCGGGCCTCCCGCGCGCCGCTCCGAGTACCGCGTGCTTGTCACTGGACTGCCACCCTCCGGATCCTGGCAGGTACATTAACCTGATCCACATTGTATACAACCACAAAAATTAGGCAAACTTACCGAGTCCAATCCTTTGAGCTCTGTATAGCTAGTTTAATTTATGACCAATGTAACTTTCTAAATTTCACTCTTCAGATCAGTCAAAAACTGTAAAACATTACTTTTTACATTTGATGTTTATTTTGAATATTAAATTATAATACTGATATTCCTGCAGGATTTAAAAGATCACATGCGGGAAGCGGGTGATGTTTGCTTTGCTGATACATTCAAAGATGGCACCGGGGTTGTGGAATTTTTGAGACATGAGGACATGAAATATGCCGTCAAGAAACTAGATGATTCCAGATTTAGAAGTCATGAGGTAATGTTAATATAACTTCCATCTATACAAGGCTTAAAATATATAAAATGCATAATTATATTATATATGTCTTATAATTATTATATGTTCTGTTCTACTATTATCGGTGTACGCTGCATGGATATCACTACTATGTTCTATGGATGTTTTACTCATGAATATCGACAGACGGTTTTTTTTCTACTTACTAGTATATACCAATTATGTTTGTTGCACAGTATATTATGACCTGCTATATTGTGGTCAAGGACTAGTACCTAAGGCAGGCCTCCGCCACTCGGCCGTGCCTACAGCGATAAGTACCTACAAAATTTCGTGGCGCCGTCGCCACTCTAGTAGTTATCGCGTCACTTTACGCCAGATAGTGATAGAGTTATGTATTAGAAGAGAGCGGGAATAGCGAGGTGAACATCTCGTCGTGTGCGCAGCACTTACACGAGCTGAATTGAACTTTGTTGCTTAGTTACAAGAGTCACTAT
>DVZL01007864.1:0-10531 GCA_018236625.1 Lasaia peninsularis
TCTGTATGTTCAGGCATCACGTGAAAACTAACGGTTCGATTTCGATGAAACTTGGTATAATTATACCTTATTATTCTGGGCATAAAATGGGGTACTTTTTATCCTGGAAAAATACGTAGAAAAAAAATCTATAATATATAAATTTTTCAGTTCATCATTGTTACGCTAAGGCGGTACGAAGTTCGCCGGGTCAGCTAGTATATAAATATATCAAGAATATATCAAGATAAAACTATCAAGTACCTTTATTAGTTCCATTTTACGTTACTCTGATTGAAATTTCTTTCTGCATTTACTCATGAGTTTACTGATCGATTAGCTTACTTTTAACTTTACTCAGACATGGTGAAACAGGCCCTTACTCAATACTCAAAAATTTTAAAAATCGAAATAGAAAACATATTAAAAACTTATATTTTCATACAAACTAAAGTGAACGTCAAAACTCGCTCTACGTTATTTTTCTAGGTTTGCTTTTGTTATGGAAGCATGAAAGTACACTCGGGTTGAAGTTCTCAAGAAAAACACACTCAACATTTGGGTCCTAAAATAACTTTGAAGATGTAAAAAAGAGTATATTGCACTCGTACTTTGTAATTTTAGATTATTTCTTTAAACTTTCTGAGCACAAAATCCTTTTATACCTTCAATGTTTATATACGCTTTTAGATATTAATACTATGTCACATTGAATCTTCTTGGCTTTAGGTATTAATTAAATCTCAGTAGTCTAGTAATCTTAGGACTTTTATATCAGTAGTCCGAGTTCGAACCCCGCCATGTAACAATTAGTTTTTCTAACTTACGAGTTTTCTGTTAGGTAAAATAAATAATCGGTTTCCTCACGTTGTTTTCCTTCACCGTAAGAGCACTCAGAAAATGTACTTAAGTTAGAAAAGCTCTTGGGGTTCGAACCTGAAATAAAAGAATAGAAGTCCGAAACTTTAACCATTAGACGACCGTCTCTCTTACTGTCTGTTTATAAAATTTACAAAACAACATAGTACCGAATTCATATGCTAAATAACAATTTTTCGAATTATTGTCTATCCGTCTCTCTATTTCGAATAATCTCTGGAACGGATGGACCGATTTCGAAGGGGATTTCACTGGAAGATAGCTGATGTAATAAGGAGTAACTTAGGCTACTTTTTTAAATTAAATTCAAATGCGGACGAAGTCATGGGTACAGCTAGTAATGTAATTACAATTTTCTTTGAAAATTATCCAAATTGAAAGAGACGCTTTGAATGATAATACTCAATTTAGAAACAACAGCGAATATCTTTCATCTTTCTGTGGGAAAATTAAAAAAGCTGAAGATATTAATTAACCTCTTAGTCACGATTTTCCCAAATTAAGATTATCCTCTTCGGCAGAATCTAAAACAAATTCATTTGGTAAAATATTTCTAAGATTTCATGAGGATCTGAGCAAGAAAATATATCAGCCTACGCTTTCTATCTTTTATGTATTGTGTCCGTACTAATATTATAAATGCGAAAGTAACTCTGTCTGTCTGTATATTACCCTTTCACACCTAAATCACTGAACCGATTATTTAGAGCAGAGATAGAGTAGACCTTGAGGAAAGACATAGGTTACTTTTTACCCGACTACGTTAAAAAGAGGGTACGTTTTTACGCAATAAGTGTTATAAGTCGGAAAAATGTCTGCCCTATGAAAGTTGTCTGTGTCATTAAAATCATACACGCGGGCGGAACCGCGGGTGGAAAGCTAGTTTTGAAATATCTTGTAGTATCCACGTGCTAAATTTACTTTGGAAAAGTACACAATCGATTCCCAGATAGGTTTACTTATTTCTATGATTTTTATCAGCTTATGTGAAAAGCGTAATAGGTTTTTTGTAGTTTTACTACGTTTCTATAAAAGCTCTTTAATAGAAAATAACTTAGGCGCAGTTAAACTGCAGAAAACCCACTTCAAGTTCTTTATTATTTCTAAATAGTTTAAGTCTAAATAGACCGAGTCTCGGTAAGCGTAGCTTTTGGTGCCCTCCAGCGAGATGGGCCGACGACTGGGAGGGTAGCTGGTAGTGACATAATTGTGAAAGCGGGAGTTCGATTCTGATGACGCACTCTGGCAGAGTAGGCTTCTATCCAGCAGTGGACTAAGACAGACTAATGATGAAAGTAGAAAATATTCATTTTAAATCGGTTAATAAAGTCGGATATACGTGACATATCACTACATAGTATAAAGCAAAGTCGCTTTCTCTGTCCCTATATCCCTAAGTATACTTAAATATTTAAAACTACGCAACGGAATTTGATGTGGTTTTCTTTAATAGATAGAGTGATTCAAGAGAAAGGTTTTTATGTATATAACACGTATAGTATGCCCGTGCGAAGCCGGGACGGGTCGCTAGTGTACAAAAAATGAACATTCAGTTAAACTTCATAACCTTCTCCTTTTTAACGTCAGTTGATAAGTAAACCATTTCATATTTACCAAGAGATTGTAGTAGATAAAGCAAATATCTAGTACGTAAGAGCAATACGGACTCCTTTCAGTATTGTTTGTCTAACAAATAAACTGCTACAAATATAAGGCAGTCAGTTACGGAATGAAATATAAATACAAATAAAAACTGAGCAAGTGCGTTGGGACTCGCGCTTAAAGTGTTCCTTACCATTATTTGTGAAAACAGCAAAAAACACATTTTTTGTATAGCAGGTTCAGTAGTTCAGTAGTTTTAGTATGATTGAGTAACAACATTGAAATATCTAAGGTGATATTCGCATTTTTTATATATTTTATTTTTGTTCATTTTTTTTTGATTTAGTAATTTCATTTTATATATGGCACAAAAAACTACCACAATTCCATAAGAACAATGCACCATGCAAAAACAAACAACTGAATTTAAAATTAAAATAAAAAGGCATTCGAATAAAATTTATTTGAATTTGGAATTGCGATATCCACCGATAATTTTTGAAAATATTTTTTTTTGTAAATTCTTTCCATGTAGGGAAAGGCAAGGGAACTTTGTCCATACAGCCTAGTCTTAGGTAATTTATTTTTTCAACAATTATGGTATATCCATGGAAGATGGTAAAGCTGTGGGAACTTCACCAGAAGTTTTGTGGAATTTTGGCGGGAACGCGAAACGACACTTTTCACTGCCAGATGTCACATATCTCCACTGATGCACATTATTAAGCGTTTTAAACGTTTTGTGATAAAAACCTCACCATATTTACAAATAAAACACTAATGAAACTCAATTTTTGAAAAATAATATCTCACAGTAATCCGTTCCATTCCCCCTAGATACCCGCCAAAACCTGTTTATTTTAATATTAAAATTTGAAAATGATTTTTTTTTAATTACAAATGAAAATATCTTTTATAATACTGATAATATTGTTACTTTTGCTGGCAAATCTTGCATATTGAATGTTTACAATGTTTTTGCAACTTATTCTGATACTACGGAAGCCGGAGTTTTCAGCGACTAGAAGCAAAGTTATGTCTCAGGTGGATCACTGTTCGCAACTTGAACCACAGTTTGTCGACAGATAAAACTGGCGAGAAAATTGCAATAGCAAGTTAGTCTCGTTATCGCTCTGAAACTTGGGTTAAAGTAAATTCTACAGAGAAAAGGGGGGTGGTGAAAGAAATGAGGAAATTTCTAGAACAATCCAATCACAGGGACTTCTAATGTTTTTGTCATTTTATCTTCTATTTTTTCAATCACTTTAGTTTTACTTCCCTATATAAAGTCACTTATATATTATACTCGCTGTGCCTGCAACTTCGTCCGCGTTTTTACTTAATTAATTTATTTTATACATTTCTAAAATAAAATTCTAAAATAAAAGTTCCTTATTACATTAGTTATCTGCCAGAGAAAGTCCCGTCAATATTGGTTCAGCTGTTTTAGAGATTAGTGGGAACAGACAAACAGACTGTGCCGGCGACTTTGCCCATGTTTTATTTAAAATTTATATATTTTATTAATTTTTAAAATAAAACTCTTAGTAGCCTAAGCCTTTTCTTATTATATCAGCTGTCCGCCAGTGAAAGTTCCGTAAAAATCGGTTCAGCCGCTTCAGAGACTGACAGACAAAGAGAGACAATATTATTTTAGTATATGTGTCTCGTAAACACACATATACATTTTATTTGTATAGATGTAAAGTATATTACAAGCGGAGTCTCATAAAAAATCAAATCAAAAATCTTTATTTACAAATATCACATATAACAATATTACAGGAGTTGGGAACTCTTTTGGTAAGTTAAAAACCTGTGTTAAAAGAGTCCCCTCTTGTCTGTGGCTTAAGCTATTTATTTAATATTAATTAGAAAATTAGAATCTACTTAGGATTTAAAGAGAAAAAATAGGTACTAATAATTACTTATTATTCATTTTAAAATATCATTAAGAAGATGTTTTAAAAGGTTTCAAAAGAGGTAGGTATGTCAAATGTGACAGTAACATTTTTAATGGAAAATTGGATGTGATGAGTAGTAAATGTCATTTGAATAGTTCTTCAGTTTCTTCGTCAGTAAGTGATAGTAGCCATTCTGATACTTTTTTTTACATTGGTGGTAAGTCACAGTATGCAGTAAAAGCTTTTTGTTAACTTTATTAAATAGTTGTGTCGAATTAAAATGTAATTGTTTAGAGGCAAAATTTGTTTTTATACAGAACATCTAATAAGACGAACCGTACGAAACGTTGGAAATGTTGTTCTAGGAAAATAAAAAAACTTCCCGTCCATATCCCCGAAATGATTTTTTACAAGTTTTGCTAAAATACCCATCTTTTTGAAATGAAATGAAATGAAAATGTGTGTGTTTAAAAGATTTCACAGAACAAGTTTTTAATTATATCAACATATTCTACCACTATGTGGTGTGCAAATATTTTTTTGTAGTTTGTTATTTACTTCATATCAACTTGTATCTAGTTATTCCACCTCCTTAGAGGTTAATTAAAAATAAAATCTTAATGGTTGCCTTCGTCATAAAATAATTCGTGTCGATATTTTAAAATTCCAGCCTGAAGGTTAATAAGTCAATAACTTTTGCCTTTTACATTTATCGATAGTTTTATTAATTTTGCCTGTAATAAAGTAAAATTGAGCTAATAAAATAAATAATAAAAGGTTCGGGGAGTGTTAACATTAATAACACTATGGATTTCCACCACATGTGTGTATTGGCGCGCAATGAAGTATTCATTCATTCAATCGCTAACTGTAAAGGATCTACTTAGTCTTGCCATAAATATAACAAAAAAAAATGCTGTTTTAATTGCAAAAAACATTTATCACCTTCACAGTGTGTTATTAGTTTAATATATAAATACAAAACAACTCCGTCACCTTTTTCGTACGAACACTACGTGGACGGCCAGATCTTTCTCTGTCACAGAGGAAGTCTCAGTGTACCTATTAATAGCCCGGTACACAAACATTTGACTAATACCAAGTGTATGGAGAGTTTTAAAAACTGCATTTGGCTCCATACCTACTTTGTGTAATTCAATCACAGCGATTCGGATCTCTATATTACCCCACTCCATTTTAATATCGTAAAATATTGTACAATGTATTGATGGCACAATGAGAAAACTACAGACTAAGTATACATATAATAAAACTTTAGAAGAGATAATTTTGTACAATTTAATTAATAAATATTAAAAATAATAGCTCTAGGCAACTAAAAACTGGCAACCAAACACATTTTTCGCATTCGAAAGATAATAATAATTAGAACCATTATAAAATAAGTCACATGTAATTTTAGGTTGTAACAGCTGGTTTTAAACAAACATATGATCTGAGACTTCTGTGCACTTTTCGGCGATAAAATAACAAAAACTCTGCTTTACTTTTTTCCATATGCCATCGCTAAAATGATTAGAGGATTTGCGCGTGCAGCTTGCCATGAATAGAGAAATTATTTTTGTATATATTGTATACTATTTTTTTAACACCATAATAAAATAAGTACAATATAAGAAGTGGAAGTAATAAAAAAGCACTTAGCAAAGTTAAAGTCGTCATCATAAACACTTGACACGTAAAACCAATTCACTATTCCGAATGTATTTCAAAACGATATTCCTCAGATAAAATATATCCTCATGAATATATTGGAGTTGGAATCCTTCAGGCAATGTGCTATGACACACGCTGCCTGAGGGACCATTGTTCCTAACTTGCAACAGTTTTATATATAGGGGAGCCAAGTAAGCTAAATTCGTAAAAAAAGGAAAGAGACAAAGGACTTTTAGTTCAATCCGATTAGCCTGTATGTGACATTTCTACAGACGTTTATAATATTTCAATTACAATCCGCACAAGTTATTGAGTTCTGTCTTATTTGACAGTCATTGAAACATATTACCTCCAGTGTCTAAAATAAGTTTAGTTAGCATACAGAGGAATGAACACCGTTTCATATATGCAATGTGTCTCCAATGATAGAAAAACGTCTATCACATAGTTTGCCGTAATGGCTGATGAACATAGATACATTGTTTTAATAAAGGTTGTTACCCACATATTTTCATCGCGATCAAATTGTTAGATTATTTTAATATACACTTATTGGCATGTAAAAACCACTCTTCGATCTAAGAGAAATTAAGACATACTATACACTTTTTCCTCTAAAACACACACTTGGACCATTTCACAACATTTATTGTTTTTATTTTAATTTCACTTTTAAAGTGGGTGTTTTAAAGGATAAAGTGCATATACCACCAACTGCCAACGATGGAAAGTATAAATTCTATTAAACAGACTACCCTACACGTACGGTTTTATATAGATATTTTGTAAATAATGTAAGTGTTTAAAGATTGTACAAAGTATCTACCATATCATACTGAGACGCTCGAGCTACCCCCTAAATTCCCTCTCAGGCTCCCCTACTATAAACTGATAAAACTAGGAAAAAGATTACGTAGTAACTTAGTTGCGTAATCGCTTCGAAACTTGTTAGGTTCGTGATAAAATCTAAAGAAAAAAGGGCATCAATGAAATGAGGGAATTGCTGGAGTGACCCAATTACAGTGGCCTCTACGTAACGGACTTCTAGTTATTTTTACCTTTATCTGTGAAGAGTTTGTTTCTTCGTATTTGTTTTATCTTTCACTAGCGACCTGTCTCGGCTTCGCATGGATATTATATGCATGTTATAATAGTAGTAGAGGCAATGTAATAGTAGTTTCATTGACACCTTTAAGTTCAATGACACTACAATCAACTGACTCGTCAGCTGTAGGGTTGGTACTCTTTTAGTTTTCGTTAAAGTTCAAACTGAAATTACTTGAAATCTACCATACTTATAATATTGAAACCTTTTAAGGTGGATTCTAAATATCCCTAGGTATATCCAGTTTAATTATTATCACGCCGTTTTGAAGCACCCTGTATATTAAAAAATCTCATCAAAATCTCTTCCCTCGGCAGTTCCAGATTCGCTTCAATATTGATAACGGGTACAAATTAATGTTAATGCAATTTCCATTATCGGCACTTCGGGCACGTTCCAATCCCGGGCAATGTAATGCTTACTCAGAAAATCTGAAAAACCTGGTTTACAAAAACAGATGTTTATGTTGTATTATGTTGATAGATGTAGTACGACTCGTACTTGGCCGATTTTTCATTTTGATTTTCAAATACTATATGGATAATACTTTGCCATTTCACTCATAATTAGTGCACAAAGTGTGGAATAAAAATATTTTGAATGTTATTATTATTTGGGTGTAAACTCCACGTTTAACTACTTTAAAATTTTCTATCAACTTCTTATCTCAGCAGCTCTAAACTCGCTTCGACGTTGAAATAAAAGGTTTTTCAACATCTAAACTAGCCTTGTATTGATAACACTTCATAATCTCATTCAAAGCGTAGCAAACAAAACAATAGATAAACTTGACGCTGCTAATAATAAAACAAAATAATTTACAATTCAATACTCAAAGCGAATTCACATAATGTCGTTTGATATAAAATATTTTAAATGGAGAATTCTATTTTTTTTTAATATAATATTGATAATATTAATAATTAATATTGTATTGAAACAATACTATAATTCTCCACATAAATTTATACGAAGAGATGGAAGTTCCTTCAGCATTAATAGAATGTCTTAAGTTAGTTAATCTAAAACAAGACCGGTTTTGACAATCCTATTATGTTGTAACCTCGAAAGTTTTCAATTGTGGATGTATGGATGTTCGTTATGCTTTCACGTAAAAACTACAAAATATTTATACATCAAAATAACACTAGGCTACTTTTTAACCGACTACATTAATAAGAGGATATTTTTTTACGTAATATGTATCATAAGTCGGAAAAATCTGCGCTTTAATAATTGAAGCTGGCGAAACCGCGGACGGAAAGCTACTACTTCATAATAGCGTAGCGAATAAAACAATAGATAAACATGACACAGCTAATAATAAAACATTTAAAATTGTATTCGCAATGGAGAATTCCATTATTGTTTGATATAAACGTGATGTCTAACTGCATTTAAAGTTTTCCTATCAAATGCTTATCTCCTTAGTTCTAAACTCATCGCAACGTTGATACAAATTTAGTTCAACATTGCTAGAATGTTCTATTCAAACACGGCCTGTGTTGATATTTATCTCGCATAAAGCGTAGCGTACAAAACAATGGATTGACATAACACAGTTTGTAAACAAAAACATTTTAAAGTGTATTCATAATGGAGAATACCAATATTGTTTGGTTTAAAACGCGACGTTCAACTGCGCTTAAAGTTTTTCTTAACTTTTTTGTTTGAATGCGGCTCAACGTTGATATGAATAGGATATTCAATTTATAAGCGATAGTTGGCAATAATTTAAAATATTAGCCAAAATTTGAGATCAAAATACATATAAAACTAACCGTACGTGCTTCGCTACGTAGAAACTGAAATATAAAAAAATATCAATACGGAAAAAGTTTCAATTTGACGGCAAAATCCCCATTTACAAAATGATCCGCCATTTGTTGAATGCACATGTTACAAAAATGTAATAAATAAAGTTCCGTTCAACTGATTATGTGCAAACTTCACATAAACCAACTACTAATTAATAGTCCACACAAAACCTAAGCATTTAGTTTGGATAGGTGAGCTTGTTCTTGAGTTATAAAATTCCAACAAAAAGTGGCATTGATTTTTGTATCCATATAGGTAACCATATTATAGGATATATGGTGAACTTATTATTTAAGATTCTAAACTATCTTGCATAACATTGTCTCGAACTTCTAATCATCAGTTACAAATCAAAAAAGAAATTACCTAATAAAAAAATATATTGTCGCATAAAATTAGAATTATGAAGATTCCCAATAATATTTCGATGTGAAAATTACATTATTGGTTTGATTGTTTATTAGTTTGTGTACTTCTTATTTCTCTTAATGTTTTTCCTGTATTAGGATTTGTCAGAGATAAGCTCATTGTTATATTATATTTTTTTCTTATGATCGCTTCTATGGTGTAACGGGACAGCTGTCGCCTGTTATGAGTTTAATTCCCAGTTCGGGTAACTTTTCTTAAATATTTTTCCGATTATTCTGAGTAAAGCATTGGAATGTGCCCGAAGTGGCGATAGGCTTGCCACCTATCACATTATGGGCCCTAGTACCTTGGCTAATCGTGGGTTTTCTAGTATATCTAATGGACTTATGAGGCGTGAAGGTACTTTTTTTCTTATTTGTTGTAACATCAAATGTGTACAATAATGTATAAATATGTGTTTAATAAATAGCATACTTTAAAAATACATCGCGATCTCACTGAAATCGTGCAATCTACATATTGAACCAATGCAGCTTATAAAAACTACATTTGAAGTTTTATACATTATGGAATATTCCAATCTCGTTTTAAAAGCAACGAGCAACTCGCTCAAAGTGTTCCTATTTGCTGTTGTTAATGCGGTTCCAACGAGATTTGAATTGATGTGGTCTCAATCAAAATGTGGCGAACTTTCTGTGAAAATTTACACAACTCAGGTTTTACAGGGGATACCTCCAAATGTTTAATGTCACACTACACTACACGATGTACATATGCACCCACGATTGGCCAAAGATATTAAAATTGGACTGAAATTGATGGTACTTTCATTGGCATACAGCTAGCTTATTTTAGAAATAAAAATAGCCTAAGCCTAAATAAAAACGCGGACGAAGTCGCAGACTCAACTAGTTAAAAAAAATACAAAACTGTATCCACAGTAGTATTCCAATATTACTGAGCAACTAACTAAGCTTGAAGTTTTCCTATCAACGTTTATCTTGTTCCAAGCGCGGCTCAAACTTGAAGTTGGATGTTCCATTTGACTTAGATGTTAGTTAATAGTTATTTCATCTATCTCTAAGCTACTATTAAATATCCGTAACTGTCTCACGTGATACTATTTCCTTTATGTAAGTACTAGCTACGCCGTATTCGTCCGTTTTTTTTTATTAAAAGTTTTTATTTAACTTGCATT
>DVZL01007865.1:0-10531 GCA_018236625.1 Lasaia peninsularis
ATTAATGCATTATTTGTTAAGAGTTGTATCAACGTAATAATATTAATCTTTATCCAAATAAATGTGTTGTTGATTAAAAGTATTTAATTGTGAACAAAATATAATTTATAAAGCTAAAGAGGTTGTTTGCAAAAATAAATTATGCCCAAATAAACTATTCCATGCGGACGAAGTCGCGGCCACAGCTAGTATTTATATACTGCGCGTATTTAATAACTAGTGTAGGGTGATACACTACGAACCTCAATATTTTTATGCAGCGCGTATTTAATCACTCTAAACTATGCTACGAACCTCAATATTTATATGCAGCGCCTATTTAATAACTACTACACTACACTACGAACCTCAATATTTAGATGCGGCGTGTACTTCTTGCTATCGAGAAATTCGTTCTATTCCAATATACAACCGCTTAACGAAGTAATTAGATGTCGTGTGAGAGAAAATTAGGAATTCGCGTGTCATTTGTGAGTAAAAATACATTCTGTTCATCTTTAACTAACTTTTTCCCGGAATTTATACTATTTTTCAGGATTTCACTGATAAAGATTATAGACTGCTAGTTTTTGAGTCACATAAAACATAGCTTTATAAAATATACAAATAAATAAAATTTGAGTGTCTGTATGTAATATTAAAATAACCGCTTTTTACTAAGTACATATGTATGTATTTACCAGGTACATATACCAAAACATTTTTTAGAATTTTTGTCTGTCTGTACCCGCTAATTTCTGAAACGGCTGAACCAACGTTGATGGGACTTTCACTGGCAGACAGTTGATGTAATAAGTAATAGCATACTTTAATTTTAGATATTATATTTTGATAAATATACGATATAATATATGTATATTTTCTTCCAAGTCTTTACGTATTTTATTATTTTATTTTAAATCCTTTATCTCTAATAATTACTTACAGTAATTGATAGGATGGACAAACAATTTTTGAAATTTACTAAACATTTAATGAAAATGATTCACTTTTCATAATTATGTATTCATCGAGTTTTCATTGTTTTTAAGCTATTCGGAGCGGAAACAAATTCAACGAATCAAAACCTACGAAAATTGGTCCAGCAGATGTCGATAAGATGATAACGTTGATGATATTGATGAAGAAATTTATGCATTCAGAGATCCCCATACATTAAGGGCTTCGACTCACAATTATTGTAGTTCGACCGTTTGTAGTGAGGGTTGGCAGTAATTTCTGAATTACAAAGCTGACGACTTGGAAAACTATGTTCTAATCAAAAAAAGAAAACAATAAATTTAATTGTACTGCGCGTTTCTCGAGTTAAAGATAAAAATTTAGATTTTGGGTTTTTCCCCTCTCCCACGGAAACCCTTTAAGTAAACGGGGTAAAAAGTAACCTCTAACCTATTTCAATACATAGGCTACCTAGTTGCCAAATTTCATCACGATCGGTTCATTAGTTTTAGCGTGAATCGCGGCCGGGATTTAATGTATTTTACTTCCCATTTTTAATCACCTTGGGCCTATTTTTTTAAATATCTTCAATATGTACAGAATTCACTCATCTACATTTTTAACATATTATGTATAATGTGTATAGATATATTTTGGGATTAATAATTGCCATTTAATCAGAGAAGTAAATCTTTAAATCACAGAACAGTGTAAAAAAGTATATTAAGGTAGCTTGGTACAGTGCAAATTGAGTTCACTTCAAGTTATCGGAACAATCGTCGCTAACACAGAACATTATGGTAAGGTCGTGAACTTAAACATTAACACTGTTTCACAATTCTAAAAATATCTCATTTTTTTGTCTTTAATTGTAGTTTTATTACAAAAGGATTAAATTTTTTGTCTTATTTTTTTTAAATATTAATTTTTGTTTTGTTTTTAAATGTACTTTATTAGAGAAAGATCTACTTTTTTGTTTTTTATTGTAGTTATATTACAAAAGATTTGTTCTTTGTTTTTCATTGAAGTTTCAATAGAAAAATGTTTGACTTTTTAATACTCTATCATCTAATTGACAATGTCTACAAGATGATAATGACTAAATAGTATAAAACAAATATATAAACGGAATATAATGCAGTTTTCTTAAAGTGATTCAAGTAGATCTTACTTAAAGTAGATAGTGATTCAAGAGGAAGGTTTATATATATATATATATATATATATATATATATATAAACAATATCTACAATATCCGTGCGAAGCCGGGTCAGGTAGCGATCTATTAAATAAATGTCTTTGGACAAAATAACACAAGTTAATCTAACCCCAAAGTAAGTAAAATATACGTCTGTGTTATGGGTGTTAGTCATCATCATCAGAGCGTTATTCCCGGTTATTCCTCACATTTAACGTGAATGCCCAGGGTCAGCTTTCCTACTTTTACGTCTCTATTACGCTCGGTCTTCAGTATCCCTAGTAGTGAGTCAATAGTACCAATAGAGTGCTTAAAAAGAAAGCAGATTTTTTTTGTTTATGAATTTGCAGTGGCACAACATATTTTTTATAGGATAAAACAGCGAGCAAGCACTCGGGTCTTCTGATGGTAAGAGACAACCGTAGTCTATAGACACCATAGATGGTGTTGGTGCGTCACTGTCTGTGGTCGGTTTGTTAGACCGTATGTGCCAGTTTATTATTATACCAGTATATTATTATACTCGCCCAGGTAGCCCTGGGCGAGTTGGTGCATAGCACTCTACCACCACTTGAGGTCATGTTGAGTTACATGGTAGGGAGACAGATGGTCTATTCTATAGGGGACTCGGACCTACACGGGGAATAAGAATAACTTACATACCCCGTCGGGAATCGAACCTGTACCTCAATATTGGTTAGTGGCCAATTAGGCGGTCAAATTCCGTAAACGTACCGATCAAACAAAATACTGTTAATTTAAAAAAAATGTTTACTTAACCTAAAATTAGAGTAGTGATTTTTCACAACGATGTTTACTTAATGTAATTTTGTTTATATGATAATTAGAGGGAAATATATTTATGTTGGTCTACGTTCTCCCGCCGAGGGTCAGTCTAATGGACCTAATTCACCTGACTGCTGATTTATAGAGCCATCTACAGGCGCCTGTTGCTTGTCTGGAGGCCATTTTTTTCAATCAGCACGCCCTTTCTAGACCCTCACCAATTGTTTTATTACAATCACGCACAAATAATAAATTATTGAAACGCAGGAATAATTGGTATATTGTATACTAGCTGTGGCCTGTTTTAATTTTTTTTGTGGCATAAGACAGCGAACGGGCACACTGGTCTCCTGATAGTAAGAGACAACGGTGGCCTATAGACACCATAGACACCTATGTTACAGGTGCACCGCTGCCCTGGGTCGGGCTGATAGACCTTATGTGCAAGTCTACCGGCTACCCTACCACGACAATGTCATTTTGGCGGCAGAAATAGGTAAGGCAGTGGATCCCTACCCGGGCGAGTTGCTGCACAGCACTCTACCACCAGTGGTCATGTTGGTTGACCCAGTTAACCTATGCTCGCCTCTTAAGAGCTACCTTGCAGGAAAGCAGTTGGTCTATTCTACACAGAGGGCCCAGACCAACACGGGGAAAATTAATTACTTTTAAATACATTTCTAAAAAAAAGTAAACCTATTTTTCTATGTTCCTTATTACATTAGCTGTCTACTAGTAAAAGTCCCGTCAAAATCGTTCCAGCCGTTTCAGAGGTTAGCGGGGGAAAGAAACATTTTTAGAACTATGCATTTAATAAAAAATGGTTTATTTTTATATTAAATACAGACACTCCAATTTTATTTATTTGTGTAAATATCAGTGAAAGATATTATGTAAAATATCCCAATTTTTTTGTTTTTTCAAGGGTCTCTTATTTGACGTAACGTAAATTTTAATGGCATTTTGTACATTTTCGTAAATAATCAATGATTTCCAGTAAAAAGTGAAGGATAAAAAGTAGTTATTGTTGGTTATCCCTAAGGGCCTCTTTCACCAGGTCTGAGTACAGTTACAAGTAAGTTAATCGCTCAGTAAACGCACGAGTAAATACAGAAAACAATTTCACAAAATCCGAGTAGCGGAAAATGGAACTAATTTACTGGATAATTTTACCTGTCAAGTAGGACTAATCAGTGAGAAGTTAATTCATACTTGACCTTGGAACTCAGACTTGGTGAAAGAGGCCCTAACACATTATTTAAAAAAAATAAGAGCTTATCTCTGATTAAAGATACCTCACAGTTAACCTAGGATGGATATAATCCAAAGAAATAGGTAGATTATGTTCAAACTAAATATCTAAAGGATTATCCCGTATTGGTCCGGTTCCCTGTTTAGAATAGAATGTTTGCCTCACTACCAGAACACCCCTGACTGTAAATGGTTCAGATCACAATCACAAGTTGAACTCCGAAGTGTACGGGGTTCTTTGAACGTATGAATCTCTTCATCACCATCATCATCTTATCTCATCATCTCAGACTGGATGACATGAAGCAAGAGATAATCTATGTTCCGATTTAGTTTATTATCCCATTTACTTAAAACTTAAAGGGTTTCCATAGAGGGATAAATTTAAAATCAAAACTTAGTTATATTGTATGATTTTTTTATAGAATATTTACAAACCGTTTTGAGTTATTTTTAAATTCAGAACTAGTTGCGGCGGGTTCATAATCCACGCGGACGAAAACCCGGGAAACAGCAAGTATTGCATAAACTTATTTCACATTGAATACCAAGCTAATAATTATAACACGGCCCATAGTTGTACAATACTTATGCAAGACGAGCATTGTAATCTCTTATTTCTTATCAATCAACAATAGCTTTGTAGGATAAATAGCGTAAACACTTCAACCACAACTTGTTTCGTATTGCATATCGCTCCTGCAATACACTCGCGACAATATAGAAATTGCGCAGAGAATCGGCGCGAATACTCTCATACCAGAGCAGTTCGGTCCGAGCGCCGCACGCGTCTTCCCGCCTGCCAGTATCGCTTGTCGCGTTCGAATTTTAAAAGTATCCACCAAGTTACTTAAATCGATTAAAAACTTTTTGAATAATCGATTCTATCAAGTTCATTCGAAATATGAATACGTAGTGATGTGAACGAATAAATATCGATGTTTTAGGGTTCTTTAAACTTTATCGTACCGGCTTCTCAGTGACGTAAAGTGTGCATCGCTAACTAGATTATATAGTAAGCCTGTAAACGCTTTTGGAGGACGTGAAATGCAAATACTTCGAAACCGAATAGTTCATTCATATTTTGTTCAAGGTTGCATTGTAGAGCATTGATCGTGCAGTGTTATCACTATAGAAATGCAGTGTACGTAGCTCAGGCGTTCGATTACAGTTTATCACAATAATGTTATGGATTAGCGTGAACTTTTAAATTCTTCATATTGAAACGAATTAAAAGAATTCTGGTAAAATGTTTATGTTTGGAATGGTTAGGCATTTAAGTACTTTTATAATATATACCAATAACGAGATATTACATTTTGAGGAAACATTATTAAAAAAGAGACAACGGTGTGTAAAAACCATAGTTGTGTCTTAGCATCAGGGGAGCCGTATGTTTATTCGTTGTCTAGGTACTTCCATAAAATAACAAAAAAAATATAATCGAAGAAAAAGAGAAAAGAAAGAAAAATAGTGGAACTATAATTCTTAATAATTATTGTCAAAAATTAAAAATGGAATATAAAATTTAATTAGACTTATATATTAAAGATACGGAATAAAAATTAAATTATTATGAAATCTATAATTCGTCCTTTACTTGGCATACATAATCAGACATAATAAATACAAAGAATTAATTTGCTCATAAATAAAATTACAAATTAAAATCACTATCATAATATATACATAAAAGATTTAACGATTATAATGAAATAATTATTATGCACATAACCTCTATAAGTATAAAATGCAAAAACGTTTAAAACACAAATTTACATTATTAACTAGCAATAAAACAAGCTATTAAATGCATTTTTTTTTTTGGTAAAATTTAAAGAATAGAATATTCTAAATTTTAATAAAAATACCGACCGCATTTTTATATATTTTAACTCTATTTCTTATTTAATTGTAATTACAATTACTTATTTAAATATACTTTTATATATTATGTCTTTTTATTTTTATGTTATGGATTAAGCAATTATCTGAATTAAATAATCATCATCATAATTAATAACTGTACTTCTTATTTAATTATAATAACATTTTTTTTAATTATTCCGACTACAGCGATAAATTAAGAATGATATAAATTATTTTTTTATTACTGGATATTTGTCGGGCTAACAATTAATCACTAATAACGTGTATATTGATAAAACTTTTCGCCAAATGCACGTGTTAGCTGCAACAGGGAGACACTATTAACAGCTTCTATAAAGCATCTGTTGTTCGCTTGATTATATTATGTTCTTATGAAAGATTGATATTGTTCATTTGTTTACATCCTCTAAGCCTTGTCACTAACGGCAACACTTTTAATATAACTTAGTTTATGACATTAGAATTATTATCTTTATGTTTTTTTTTTATTTTTTATTTTTGTTGTTGGACTTTGATTTTAGTCTAAGTGTTATGGTAAAGAATATGAATGTTGTTTAAAAATGTTTAAGTCTCACATTTTAGTTTGTATATGTCTATCTATTTTTTTCTATCTCTCTCAATCCCAGGTGTAATATCTCTTACCAGATATAAGTTCGCCTATTGTCGTTTTTTGTACGAGAATTATCTTTTGTAATACTACGTGTGATGAATAGTGTTAAATAATTAATAAATAAAAATTAATCAATAACTAAATAGAGTTACTCGACCAAAAGATTTATCCCATCTTTCTTATGGTAGGAGAATATTTGTATGAAAAAAAAAAAGAATATGGCTACGAAATTTGCTAATCCGGCTGACATAATATATTAAATAAAATACTTATATACATAATTAAAAAAACATAGTATATAAAATTCTAATAAATCAATTTGTATTTATTTTCACTAACTAACATCGAAATTCAAGTAAACGGTATTACTGAAATGAAAGGAATTTTTGGAGGGTCAGTTCGATGGAATTAATAGAAATCAATGAATTCATTTAAATAAATGAAACAAAAGTGGTTGGATTTGAATAAAAGTTACATAGACAACGAAACAATATAGAAACGTTTCGCCGTGGCAAAAGGCTCAATATATAAAACAAAGTCATGTTAGTTACACTATTTATAACTCCAAAACGGCTGGAGCGCTTCTCCGATTTTTGTGTTTTTAGATTTCATTTCATCCGGAATACTATAACAATTATTAAACATTAAAAAAAATTGAATTTTTATTCACATGCACATTGTCGCTGTGTACTTCGTACCATTTATTATTTTCAACTTAATTTTTCAATGTTTTTCTATACAGTATGAAACAAAATCAAAATCACGCCAAAAAAAATGGTCCAGCCATTCTTGAGTTAATAATAATGTAACTAACTTAATTAATATGGTCTATTAATAATTTAACTTTCTTTTGTATATTAGTTAAATCGTATATATATAATATTTATTCTGGTATTATTTTTATTATTAATATCGTTGACTACTTTTTTATTATTAATATAAGCATATAATATGCTTACTTTATGATGAGATCAATTTGTGGAATTTGTTTCGGGATATTTATTTATTTAGTAGCAAAATCGAAAAAAATATAACTTCCAAAATAATAACTCACCTTTTATATATTATAAAAAAAAACAGAACCCTGATGGCTTCTACCGAGCTCCTAACATCCTACGTTGAGGATGGTTGTATTAACATATTCATTAATAGATAGCACGATACTTGAAGATCTAATAAACTTATCTAATCACAAGGATCGATACTCCAACAATATGTACCGAGCAAATACGTATGATATATATCTAACTACATTAAAAAACTGTTGGTGTAAAAATGAGAAAGGGCAAGCTCCGATAGTTCAGTCATGTAGAAAGAATGAAAGATGAAATAATGACAAAACATATATACAGTACGGAAGTGGATGGATGTAGGTACTCGGAGAGATCCCGGTTGACATTCCACGACCAAGGAGATCATCTAGTGTGTGTGATTTCGTCGGACCACAGAGGCGATTTTTATAAAGTACCTTCACGCCTATTATCCCCAAAGGAGTAGGTAGAGATGTACGAGTATATACACGACTCGTAAGGTCATAGATATACTAGAACACTCAAGAGTAGCCAAGGTACTAGGGCCCATGATGTGATAGGTGGCAAGCTTATCGCCACTTAGGGCACATTCCTTTCCCAGACAACTTTTCTTAAATGTGAAAAACATTTAAGAAAAGTTGCCCGACCTGGAAATTGAACCAGAGACCTTACGCGACTAATGGTCTAAACAGGCGACAGACGTTATATTTATATTTTCTATTAATAAAGTAATTTTAGAGTTACAGCCAATCAAAAAACTTTAGCTTTTTTTGGTAAAACAAGACCCAAAAGAGAAGCACTGTAGTTTTATAGTCAAACACAAATGGGTATAATCTGCCAAGTAATTGACGCGGTTATAAACCGGAAAAAGAGTATTGTGATAAAAATAAATACCACGTGCGTAAATATGTACGGCTTGCTACGACTGGTTTCGTAATATAAACATTGGTGATAATTCTGTTGCCGTTAACTAAACATATTTTAAGTTGCAGCTATCTTCTTTCAACTTAAATAAAAGAAAAGACTTATTGTTCTCAGATTAGTTTAAATATTACCACAAATTGACACACGAGGTCCAGTGTTCGATTCCCAGGTAAAGCACCTTATCCTACGAGTTTTTTTTAGTTTATTTGAAAAGCATAACCACTTATTTAATATTTGATCGCCGGTGCACAAGTATATACCTCTTTCTATTTCTTTGAGAATATGACAGCATATTTCTTATTTCTACAAACGTTTAATCTATTCTTGGAAATGTGTCGATTAAAAGCTGTATTTGTTGACCTGACTAATTTGACACGAATACAGTATTCTATCTTCTTTGTTTTCAATTCATCGGAAAAAGATAGCATTAGTATAAACATTGTAGGTTAGAATCGGTACTAATAATATTTATCAATTCGTACTATTACGCAAGGATTAAACTAATTATAGTATTTATGTTTTGAATAAGCTTAAGAACTTCTTTGAATCAGAAAAAGACTCGTATAAATGCACTTAAAATAAATATAAGTAAATAATGTAGTTTAAATTCGGTATTAATATTTATTAGATAATACGCACACATATTTACGGAACAGTCAACTCAGTAATTGTAACAGTTCGGAATAAGGTAAAATCGTTTCGAAACGGAAAAAGCTTTGCATAAATACATTTAAAAATAAATATATAAACAATGTGCGTCAAAATAGGCACCATTATTTTTATCATTACATATTATAAAACAAAGTCACTTTTTTCTGTCCTTATGTTATATCTTTAAAACTAAGCAACGGATTTTAATGCGTTTTTTTAATGGATCGAGTGATTCTAGAGTAAGGTTTTTATGTATATAACATCAATAGTAATATTAATTCTGTCGGAATTAGCTTATCATCTGTTGAATAGGAGAAAAAAACGATTTTAATTTTATTATCATATAATGTTATTGTATAATAATACTGACAAATACATACATATATTCTCGCCAGATCCCTTACGGGGTAGGCAGAGTATCGAGTACCAAATGTCACGATCCCTACATACCTGCCTAGCTTCCTCCACATTCATCATTCTCTTCATGCACACACGCCGGTTGCGGAGACTCTTGACAATGCCCACTCTTGCAAATAAATATCTCTGGACAAATTACATGATTTTTTACAAATTACATTACATCGCTATTAGCCGATTTGGGATACCTACGACCGACGAGACGTGAAAACGAGAATAATAAGGTAAACATATTAATATTAATTGGGGCTGTGCGAATAAACTAATGAGTAATTTAATTGTTATTTTAATTATATAATATTAATTCAATTCAAAATTAGTTTATACTCATATTAAAATTACGTTTATTTCTTAGCATTGTTGTAATATATTTTGGTGTTTGTTTTAAAATAAAAATATCTAAAACTTTATTTGTGAAAAACTCTTTGTTCTTTACGTAGGTACTTATTCCCCAAATAACTAAATAATATAACCCTAAATAAATATAGTTTTATTTCATGTGTTTATATTATCAATGATACAAACACAGTATGATTTGGACGCAGTAAAACTGCAATAAAATGATTTCGAAACTGAACCAAATTGGAACGCGACCGCACGAGAAGCATCAGTTTTCAAATAAAAAAGAATGATTAAAAGCAGTTCATCCAGACGAAAGTTCTTAGATAGTAATCATAAAAAAATCGCTTACTCTTTCTAAATTGGACAATCTCTATTTCTGAAAGTTTTCAATAGTTGAAAGATCAAATAATAAATAAATAATAATAATAAATAATAAATATTACTAAACAAATTACACAAATTGATCTAACCCCAAAGTAAGCAAATTATATG
>DVZL01007866.1:0-10530 GCA_018236625.1 Lasaia peninsularis
TACCTATTCCTGCCACAATAGCGTCAGTGCTCGCCGTTGTCGTGTTCTGGTTTGGAGGGTAGGGTAGCCGGTAAACTTACTTACGCAAGAGGCTTACCATCTCAGCCTCAGGTTGGCAACACACCATTTCCACCTTTGGTGTCTATAGGCGATTCGTATTTCTTACCATCAGGAAATCCATCTGCTTGTTTGCCTTCCAATATCATAATTATTTAATTATTAGGTAGCTCACAGATCTCTCACAGATGCTCTCAAAAACAACTCGATGCTTGATATTATGGAAAACCTGAAAGTGGTTAAAAATAGGGATAGTCGAAAAACATATTAATAAAAACATATTATAACATTAACTTAACTAACCGTAACTTCGTCCGCGTTTTCCTTTAATAAATTTTTTATGCAATTATTTATATAAAATAAAATTCTAAGATAAAAGTACCCTAAGCCGTTCCTTATTATATAAGCTGTCTGTCAGTAAAAATCCCGTCAAAATCGGTCCAGCCGTTCCAGAGGTTAGCGGGTAGTCTAAGTCTAAGGCTCTAATCTGACGGATAAAAATTCTAAAAATGTTGTTTTGGTATATTATGTAAGATTGTAAATATACATAATATGCACATGGTAAAAAGCGGTTATTTTAATATTACATACAGACACTTCAATTTTATTTATTTATATAGATATAGAATACGGTGCTAACGATAATACACATAAACCACAGCAGGAAGTCTGGCTTCTGTTGTCATTCTTGAATATTCTAGAAGATAATTGACGATTTTGTTTCAGTAAACGTGCCAGTTTTTGCGTACGGTGCCAGTGTGGGATGGATGTCGCCCATGACACTCTTGTTGCAGTCAGATCAGTCACCAAGAGGCGTTCCCCTTTCAGATACAGAGGTATTTATTTTTTTAATATTAAATATACTCTCATAAATAAGTATTAAAAAAAACGAGTGAGCAACTCAATTTCTATAAGAAAAAAATTGCATTTTTTTATCCACTCTAAAGTGGGTATCTAATATACTTGTGATGGGTTACTAGCTACAAAAACAATGAAACAACATTTAGTAACGGCCGCCACTTTAAATTTTAAATAAAACATATTATAAGGTATATAAAAAATATTATAAGGTATATATAACACTAACAATTGATACACACACCGGTATAACATAAACTAATAAATAACGTGTAAAAATTAAATTATTTAATTTTTAGGTTATTCGACAAAAGTTAAATCGCAATTTTGTAACGGCCACTATTTTTTAGGTTTCCGACCCTACTAAGACTCCGCTGTTCGTCCGTCCGTCTGTCTATCTACCTGTGTCTCTGTCTGTCTGGTGGCAACAATATATATATAAATATATAAAATATAAATAATATTAATAATTAATAATTATTACAGACTGGGTCTGTAATAGTAGATTAGTGGCCAAGAGCTGTAAGGCATCAATTGCAGCCCGAGATAATTAGGCGCACGAGCGCAGCGAGGGCGGCTATAGTTATAGTTATAATTGATGCTTACACACGAGCTAACTACTCTGCTTTACATCTCGATTGTGAGGTAATCTAGTAGGAAAAAATCAGCATTACAAGAAGTATGTTAAGAATAGTCTCGGAGTTTCAGGCGAAATGTTGTTAATTGCTGCTTCAGCTTCCATTTGTTCAGTGCAGCTTACATGTTTATCAGTTGAAGAACTAATTTTTTTCCTGATTTGAACGTAATTATAAAAAAAATCCCAAAAACAAAAAAAAACATTTAAAGTAAAAAATTTCTATTCCCGCCTTTTTTCATTAAGAAGAACGTAGTATGTAAAGAACTCTCTAATTTTTTTAAGAACGAAATTGAGCTACGGCGCCGTTCGATATTTAAAATTGATGACTATTATATTCATACGAAGACGAGGCTGAATAGCTATGCAATCTCTTTGCACATTGCTAGTAGATGTACGTAAACTTTTTAAAATAATGATTTGTTCTTTTTTTAAAATTACTTACCGCTCTAGGGCTTTTCTAGCTACATTATTGCCCTAGAGCGGTAATCGGTCACTTACAAGCCGCATTTGAGGGTAATAAGGACCTACTTACCGAACATGAGTGATGTAAAAACTAATAAATAACATGTAAAAAAAAGCGCCAAGTGAGAGTCAGAAATGCGCGTGAAGGGTTCCGTAGCATTGTCTATAAAAATTACATAAAAATCGTTGTATCGGAGTACCCTTTGTATATTTATTTCAATCTTTTTCATAATATTTTTTTTGTTATAGGGTAACAAAAATCCATCATCTGTGAAAATTTCAACCGTCTACCTATCACCATTATCTATAAAAACGTCAAAAAGTCACGTTTGTTGTATGGAAGCACCCTTATATATTGATTTTATTCTATTTTTAGTATTTATTTTTAACGTGGCAACATAAATACATCACCTGAGAAAATTTCAAGTATCTTTAACGGTTCATGAGATACAGGCTGGTGACAGACAAACAAACACCCAGACAGACAGCAAAGTCTTAGGTTCCGTTGTTTAGCCCTTACCGTATCCTAAAAAGTAAATAACTTGTTTATACATATATTGGAAATTCGACGTATTCATTCATAATTTATCAATTAGAGGTGTGACCCATACGATTTGGGACACAAGTAACGTTATTTTTATTAATAAACTCAGTAGGGCAGACGTATCAATCTTATGGTAATTTTCTGGTTTCTATTAACATAAGATCCCATAAACTTTTGATGACACCTTTGACATTTAAACCTATAGTTGTCTCTACATATATTTAAATCATAAAACATTTCTCTATCAATGACCTTGCGGTAAAAACAGTTAAGCCTCTTCAAAGCCCAAGTGACCGTTCTACGCAATTTTAGGTCCTGTGCAAAGGACTCACTATCAGGGATGCCTTAGACCGTGCAAAGTGGATGAGAAAAGTTAGAAAAACGGACCCTAGATTCCTTCGCTTAAAAGTGAGGAACAATCTGGATTAAAACAAAAAAAAAAAACGAATCTTTAATCATACTTTTATTATTAAAAAAAAAGTTAATTGTTTTTTTTTCGAGACCTCGTCAACACTAACTTGCCAGTCCCGAAAATTCCAAGTTGTTTTTTAAGAAAATCTATTCGTGTGTTTTATTATTGTCTGAATAAAAAAATCGTCCAGTTCCGAGTGAGACTCGCGCACGAAGAGTTCCGTATCATTATCCGTAAAAATTAAAAATAAAAATCAAGTTAGTTGTATAAGAAACCCTTTAAATATTAATGTTATTGTGTTTTTGATATTTGTTGCTATAGCGGCAACGGAAATAAATCTGTGATTATTTCAACTGTATAGAAATCACGGTTAATAAATAATAGCTTTGTGACAAACAGACAGCGGAGTTTTAGTAGGAAGATTCCGTTTTTATTCTTGGATACGAAACCCTTAAAATGCAATGATATAATGACTTTGTTTTAGGTGACCATCATGGCGTCTTTGACATATTTGCTGTGTATGTTTTTCGACATAGTGATGTCAATATTATCAGATAGATTTGGACGAAAATTAGCCCTTCTACTTACGTCACTAACAAATGCGGTAAGTAAACAATACCTAAGTTAAATAACTTACTAACTGATCTATTATAAAACTAAACTAATTGAGCTCTTTTATTCAACTAAAAATATAAAAGTACATAAATATAATATTGCCAAGTTATCCTTCTAATATTATAAACACGAAAGTTTGTAAGTATGTATGTGTGGATCTTTAACGAAAAACTGCTGAATGGATTTGGATAAAACTTTACAAATGATAGCTTATACATGAGAATAACACATATTGTCGATTAAACAACATTAAAAAGAGAGTAGGTTTGTTATACGAAATTTATCTAAGTTATTCAAATAATTTACGCGGGTGAAAGTGAAAGCTAGAATATGATATTAAGTCTTGGGATTAATGTTTCTCCTAATAATTTATTTTAATATAAAATTAAAATTATTTAGAAAATAAGAAAAAACATAAGCACTCTGAATTTTTTGTGTTGGATCTTCTTAATGAGTGGCCCCGTTCAAATCCAGTGGTAAATTTTAGAATTATATAGACGCGTAACAAAAAAACTACCTACCACCAATGAAACCGACTGGTGGTAGTTTATAGTAGACAAGGTTGAAATAAGTCGGGTACTAATTAATTTTTATAAATAATATGATAATGATATAATTATAATTTTGCAATAAATAAATATAAATTGTGTGTTAAAATACTTGCACACCACATTGTTGTGGAATATGTTGGTATAATTAAACCTTTTTTTATAACAACTTTTTAACACACATATTCAGCAATTCAATCATTTTCAATTCATTGATTGGGTATTACCTATATGGGGTTTTAACCTAGACCGGAATGGAAGTCCGAATCGCGAACCACTAGACTTGACTCAATATGTCATATATAGAATATCTATGTATTATCCTTGTTCATTAACTCCGATTTTAATTATGGTTTTAGTTACGGATATTCAACTGTCGCTTATTTCTGTTTTTGTCTATGATGACAAAATGGTTCTGTATTGTTAAGGTTTACCGACCGTAGAAATCGTATACTCTTGTAGCTTATTAACATTAATTAATGTCATATGTTGTATAGAACGTCTTAAATGAGTGTAACTAATAATAGTATTGTTAAGTTAGTTTTAGTAGTATCTTCACGCCTATTATCCCTGTAAAGGTAGGCAGAAGTGTGCTACTATATCCACGAGTCAAGAGTCCAGTAGTAAAGTACTGTAAGTAGTAAGACCCATGATGTGATAGGTGGCAAGCCTATTGCCACTTCGGGCACATTCCAATTCCGGACAACGTAAAGCTTACTTAGAATAATTTGAAAGATATTTTAAGAAAAGTTGCCCAACCTGGGAATTGGACCCGGGACCCTCACGGCTAACGGTCTTACAACAGGGCGGCAGCCGTACCGTTACACCACAAAGGGAATTATTTTGTATGTAAATTAACTGCTACGTAGTCGTGCGTAATCGGTGTCCGAATTGTCGAAGTCCCGCCAACATGTTCTGAGTTTTTTTTTCAAATTGTATGCAATGAAACAAAAGTTTTAGCAAGGATTTTTTACATAGTACCTATACTTTTTTTAAATTTTAATCCTTTTTATAATATCCTAGGTTAGCTATGGGATATCTCTTGTCAGAATAAGTAGGTATGTCTTTTGTACTGTTTTGTTACTTGTGTGTACCTCATTAATATTACCTGTGTACCATAAAGTATTAAATAATCAATAAATTGATACCTAAATTTTTAATATAACCTATATTTTTTAGGGATAATGTAGCATTCTAACATTTGTAATATTATTCATTATAATAGTGAAATAATTTTAAAATAGATTCTTATTTTTTAGTTTTATATAGCATACAAAAAGGCTTCCCCTTAGTAACAATTGATAAGTTACATTTTATTTAAAATACCTCATTTTATTTGCAGATAAGTTGGTGTCTCTTAGTGTGTTCTTATAACATTTGGGCGATAATCCTCTCGAGAGCAATTTTCAGTGTTTCAATGGCGGGATCTTTTGTCACCTGTCCTATATATACCAAAGAAATCAGCGATGACAGCATAAGAGGAAGCTTGGGATGTTTTGTAAGTACTTTTAAAAGTTAAAAAAAAATCTTGTTTGCCATAATTTTTTTTGAATAATTTAAACTTATAATCCGAATGTCATTATGCTCTTTTTTAATCCAGTTTTCCATCCAATTTTCAATTTTTTTCTTACTTTTAAAAATTATTTAGTAATTTTATATCTGTGTTAGTCAACGGGGTAATGTATGAAGTAGAATGTATATTAGGTACCCTGTTTCTATATAGGAGTTGACTTACTAGTCTAGAGTTTTAACAAGGGCTCCAGTTTTTACACAAAGTGAATGTTATATGACCTCTGTAACCCAGAAGGGAAACCAGGCTTCATCCGGCTTTCCTCAGCTCGATTTCCTATACTCCTCCTGAGAAAAGGTAATCAAGTAGGAAAAATCATTGATAAATGGCGAGTTTTGAACCTGGACTATCGAAATAGAAGACCGAAGCGCTTATTTTCATTCTCCAAGGCTCTCTTATAAACACTTTAACTCAGAAATACAGATATCTAAGTTCATCATACACATATACATTATAACTGAACCTGACACTTGTTAATGTTTATTGACTTTCGACATGAACGCTAACCTCTCAACTATCGAGGAGAATATATAAAAAAGTGTCACAATTGCTTAAAATATAATATCCAAGACTAAAATCAATTATTACTTTTCAGGTAATTTTATTTCAGACAGTTGGAAATCTATTTCTTTATGTCATTGGGGACATATTGGACTATGACACCATTAATAAAATTTGCTTAGCCATTCCTGTCATCCATATTATGATATTTTTAGCCATGCCAGAATCGCCATCATATTTGGTGAAGAAAGGACAAATTAAGGTATGACTTCAATTATTACTTAGTGACCGAGTTTTACTCGGGTGATTATAATATAATAATAATAATGATTTATATCTACCTAAATTATAAAAATTGATCTAACATCAAAGTAATCAAAATTATACACTTGTATTATGAGTTTTAGTCAACGATAATTATAAATATAATACTTAAATAAACAACAGAATAAATTTAATAAATATCCTGTTTCGAAACTAGAGCATTACCTATACCTATTGTTCATCAGACAAATAGCTATCCTCGTCGAGAATCGAACCTGAAAATCGCAGTTGGTTGGTGGCGTTAGTCGAGTACGCTTACCTTTCGACGATACGGTCGAAAGTAAATAATATACCGTGTTAGCGCTATTTAACGTCAGATAATCTTATATATGAAATTCTCATGTCACAATGTTCGTTCCCGTACTCCTCCAAAACGGCTTGACCGATTCTCATGAAATGTTGTGAGCATTTGTTTTTTTACGATATTGGAAAGCAAACAAGTAGACGGATTTCCTGATGGTAAGAAATACACGTCGCCTATAGACACCAAAGGTAGAAATGGTGCGCTGCCAACCTGAGGCTGGGATAGTAAGTCTCTTGCGTGAGTAAGTTTACCGGCTACCCTACCCTCCATACCAGAACACGGCAATGGCGAGCACTGACGCTATTGTGGCAGGAATAGGTAAGGCGGTGGTACCAATCCGGCTCACCCGGATTGGTACTTTGCTAACTAATCAATGTCACGGTGTTGGTGACAATAGACCCTATGTTCGCATCTTACTAGCTGCCTGGGTGGAAGGCAGTTGGTCTATTCTACAACGGGCGGACCAACAAGGAGGATATACAATATATTGAGTTACTAGGTCTGAGAATCGGCTGATTCTTTTTTCATATCCCTAAGTGTGAACTACGAAGTTCGACGGGTCAGCTTGTAATAAAAAATAATAATCTTTCGACAATATACACAAATTGTTCTAGCCCCAAAGAAAGCAAATTATCTATTATATATAGAAACACTTATATAGGTACAAAAATAAATTTCAACACACAAGTGTATGTCCCAATTTGTGTAAAATAAAGTATTAAATAAATATACAGAAAGCAACCAAAGCTTTGGCGTGGCTACGTTGTGTCGATGAAGAGGACATCAGTCTCCAACAAGAGATTGAGGACATTTTAAAAGAGCAAAAGAACGACGTAGGAGCCAGCAAGTTCCTTTTAAAATCAATTGGTAAGCGTCTCCTTGGACTTTAACCCAGCGGCATCACACAATCAATCATTATTAATTTCGATCAATGAAACTACGACGTTTTATAATTACTAATGGTGTTTACTTTGTAAACAAATTTAATGTTTTTGTTTTGTATTTTGTTACTATAAATAATCCCTACTTCCCTACTAATATAAATGCTAAAGTAACTCTGTTACGCTTTCACGCCTAAACCACTAGACCGATTTTGATGACATTTGGTACAAAGATAGGATTGACCTTGAGAAAGAACACAGGCTTTTAAACCGACGTTATTAAAAAGGTTATGTTTTCACGCAATAAGTATTATAAGTCGGAAACATTTCAGTCCTTTGAAAGTTATTTATTATTAAAATTCACGCGGAAAGCTAGTTACTTTATAAATAAAACTTTATATTTGTTTACTCTGTTTCTTTAAAAAATACCTTCACGTCTATAACCTAAAAACAGTTGGCAGAAAGCAAACATATCGTCCTATCCAACGAACATAGTTCTAACTCTAAATCAACTTTTTAGGACGAGCCTTTAAAGTTATGTAAGATTTAATTGGCCACGATAAAATTTCAATATATTTTTAATAACTTCGGTTTATAAAGCACTATAGAAGGATTATTTAAGAATTGAGTTATATAGAACTTTATTCGTTGACTAAAGCGATATACATCCATGATTTGCTGATGATATTAGGTCCTATGATGCGACAGTTGCAAGTCCGTCGCCATATCGGCCTAAAAAGTGAACAAGCTTCCCTACTGGAATCGAATACAGAACCTTGTTACTCAAAGTCGAATCAAATCCACTCAACCACTGATCGCAATTGTATTTATAATAGACTTAAAAAAGAAGGTTCTATTTTGGACGTTTTTTATGTATTTTCAGCGATTTTTCAGTTGCAATTATCTTCTATGCGAATATTTCATATGCGTAGATCGATTTCAATATTTTTTTACATGAACATTTTCAATTTCGAAGTGATTACATTTTCATTTAAGTTATAAAATATTTAAAAAAATGTCACGCCTAAAACCCCGCAGGTATAGGCAGAGGTATGCACCCGTGATTAGCTGATGTTATTAGGTCCCGTGATGTGACAGGCGGCAAGTCCGTCGCCATATCGCAAGTATAATTATGTTTTTCATCTCGGAGAACAAATTTTCCTACCCAGGAGTCGAACCCGTCGATTTCGAACACCGCCTACCCTCGACCACATAGGCGATTAAGATGTATCATGTGTTTCAGGCAAGGCAATATTTTCACAGATTTTTTGAAGTCGGTTGAAAATGAATGAATTTGCAATCTGCATCATGGCTATCTTTGTATCAATCTCTTAACAATTAAATATCGTCACGCCCATATTCCTAGAGGTTAGGCAGAGGTACATATGCACTCACGATTAGCCAAAGATATTAGGTCCCATGGCTTACATGACAGGTGGTAAGTCCAATGCCATATCGGGCACACATCCCGAGTTTTCTTACGATGTTCCCTCACTTATAAAATGTACTTAATTCGAAACTTTTAAATTTATTGTTCGTATTTTAGTTACAGACAAAATTCTTCTCAGAGCATTTGGAATCGCCATGATGGTTACTCTTGCAAGAGAAGTATGTGGTGCCATACCCGTGTTGAATTTCGCTGGCGAGATTTTTTCATCGACGAAGCAGGGATCCGGTATCGTTTTAAGCCCCAATCAACAAGCTATGGTTCTTGGAGCAGTTCAAGTTCTGGGCTCAATTCTAGCTTCCAGCGTTGTTGAAAAAGTTGGCAGAAAGGTATGTTTCGTGAACATTTTGATGTGATTCGGAATTGCGAGGTCTATGTAACTTTTTACATTAGTGCTAATGGGAAAAATAAAATACCCCAAAAGTTCCTTTAAAATAAGCCGTTTTTTGTACGATAAGATAGAAAACAAGACGGCTCTCCAGGTGGTAAGAGACCTAGTGATGGGCAAATGGGGAAGAAATATCGATATATATCGTATCGATGTTTTCAATTGTATCGATAAATATTGACTAAAGAATATCGATATATTGAAATATCATTGTTTTCTGCGCAATAAGCGATTACCTATAAAAATTGTCTAAATATTCCAAACTTTAGAGTAAATACACATCTGGCTGTTTTGACATCAGTTATATTATTCAAGGCAAGAAACTAAACGCATTCAGCCTGCTATATTAGTCTTATTCTAAATTTAGGAAATGGGATTGGTCAAATACATGATATGGCAGAGCAGAGCTTTAAAAAATATATCGATTTTGATACGAATTTCATATCTACAAATAAATGTTGAAAATCGATATATCGCAGGAAAAAATATCGCTGATTTATATCGATATTTTGATATATCGATTTTTTTAGTCCAAGCCTCAAGGGACCTATATTAGTAATCCCTATGACCTACGAGACCTATAAGATTCCTGGGCAGCAGCTCGCTGGCATTGGTACCACCGCTTTACCCATTTCTGCTGCAAAAGCGACAGTGGTGTAAAAGACATGTTTTAAGACCCTGGTTTTAAAATAACGAAGCAGCAGTGACATTTGTGATGTCCACGGAATACTTCGATGAAGACTTCTATCTTACTATCTGTATTACCAGATTAGATAAATACATATATTTTGTATTTTGCAACGACTCACCCGGATTGATATCACCACCTTAGCCACAATAGCGGCAGTGCTCGCCATTATTGTGGTCTGGTTTGAAGGGTAGGGTAGCCGATAAACTTACTCCCGCAAGAGGCTTACCATCCCAGCCTCAGGTTGGCAACGCACCATTTCCACCTTTGATATCTATAGGCGACGTGTATTTC
>DVZL01007867.1:0-10530 GCA_018236625.1 Lasaia peninsularis
TTGGTGTCTATAGGCGACGTGTATTTCTTACCATCAAGAAATCCGTCTGCTTGTTTGCCTTCCAATATCATAAAACATTTATATCTAATAAGGATTAAAAATATGAGACATCGTTTAGGATAATGAAGTAGCTGGGTATCACGGCTTCGGAATAGTGTTAAACTATTTCAATTTTGATGGGATGATAAGTAACTGAATAGTAATACTACAAGCATTGTATGGGTAGGTAGCATTTTATGAAAGGCAATATCAACCGAAGATTGAATATCGAAGGGTATTTGCCCACCACTCCGTAAAACTAGTCTAGCTAGCGGGCGCTAGCTTACCTTTAGAAATATATTGCTAAGTCATTTACAAGTTTAGTGACCATTTTGGATTTTTTTTGACTCGTCTAACAAGTTACGTAAAGTTGTTTCACAAAGTAATTGATTAATGTTTTCATATTTTATTGCAGTTATCATTTTCTTTTGTTTTATTTTGTATTCATGTTTCTTTTTGTTTGTTTTGTAATGATTTATTAGACTAGTTAATTAAGTTACTTTATATTTTTAAACATGCAGCCTATGTGTTGTTTGATACAATTAGATTATTGTGTAATTATGTACATAATTCAAGCGTTGATAAGCTTTCTAAATAAAATAAAAATGAAATAAAATAATGGTCGAGATAACCCGAGGAAAATATGACAGAGAAAGATAAAAGTTACTTTTTTACGATTTCTCTTTAATTCCCCGGAGAAATGAAAATAAATAAGTAAAAGAATTAAACAATATGTATCTAACCTTTGACAGGTTATAATATGTTATATTTTAAAACAAACAGACAAACTAGTAAACATACAAAGAGAAAAGAAAGTAAGAAATGAACGCATTACCTCGTTATTCGTTGTTAACAATTAATTGAATATGCGCCGCCGATTCAGGTTTTTTGCGGATACGTTTTTGCTTGCGGTTCTCGGACCCTTCTACAGCTGCCAGCTGCCACTGTGGACAGCCTCCAGAATTATCCCCGATTAATAACAAATCTTGAAGTTTTTAACTGACTTACAAAAAAGAGGAGGTTCTTTTATTTAGCTTTCTGCCCGCAATTTTTTTCCGCTTACAATACTTATTGCGGAAAAGCATACCCTCTTTTTAATGTAGTGGGTTAAAGTAGTCTATGTGGTTTCTATGCAATATTAATATTATTATTATTAATGCGAAAGTTTGTTAACTATGGATAGATATATAGATGTTTATAATTAATCTTACAGTGAGATAGCGTATACATGAGAATAACACATGTTATGCTACTTTTAACCGACTACATTAAAAAGTAATATTGGTCAAATCCACGATGACCCAAACTTCATTCTAGCTCCGTCCTACAAATGTTGGAAGCAGGCGCTGAGAATATTTAAGTTTTTATATCTTACACATTTAAACATTTGTTTATTTATTTATACCGGTGATCTCGGAAACGTTTGTAACGATTTCTCTGAAATTATGTACCTGGCGGTTTTAGGGGGTAAAAAAATTATCTAGATAGGTCTTATGTTTAAGAAAGCTACAGTTAAATAATTGATTTTGGTAGGTCAAGGGCCTTAAGAAATTGCGAATCACGACATCAATACAACTCTCTCGGTAGCACTTGGTGTAAAATAGATTTTGTAGATTTACTGTCAGATTGCATTTTGGCAAGAAAAAACTGCCGAGTGAAAATCGGTTCTATCTGGGTTATATCATTTAACATACCTACAAACTATGATTTTAATTTCATTATGACGTAATAGAGGTAAATGACTTTTCGTTTTAGTTCATACTAGCTTTCCGCCCGCGGCTTTGCCCGCGTCAATTATTTTAACAACACAAACAACTTCCAAAAAGGCATACATTTTCCGACTTATAATACTTATTGCGTAAAAACATACCCTCTTTTTAATATAGTCGGTTAAAAAGTAGCCTATGTCCATCCTCAAGGTCCATTCTATCTCTGTACTAAATTTCATCAAAATCGGTTCTGTGGTTTAGGTGCGAAAGCGTAACAAACAGACAGACCGACAGACAGAGTTACTTTCGCATTTAAAAAAGTACTTAACCAATATCTATATTTTTTATGGGAATATATGCCATGTTGCTCTGTTTCCCTACCGGGTAGCTCGTAAGAGGCGAGCATAGGTTAACTGGTTCACTACCAACATGAACACTGGTGGTAGAGCGCTGTGCAGCACCTCGCCCGGGTAGGCCCGCCCGCCGAGACCACCTTACCATTCCTGCCGTCATGAAGACACCGTCGTGTTCGGGTTCAAATGGTAGAGTAGCCGGTAGACTTGCACATACCTACGGTCTAACAGCCCGACCACAGACAGCGACGCACCTATAACATCTATGGTGTCTATAGGTAACTGTTTTCTCATACTATCGGGAGACCGGTGTGCTTGTTTGCTGTCTTATCTCATAAACAACCTCTCGCTATATTGGCAAGCAAGGATCTCTAACTTATATTAATAAGCATCGGAAAATGGCAAAGAGTTTTTATTGGTTCCGCCGTCATTTCTCATTCCCCTGCTGAGTCGAGTCTTTCACTCGTAGACATTTTAATGTGATGTCTTCATATCATATCGGAATCATGGAAATATATCAGTTAAGTATGGCAGTTTTTTACAGCGAATATTACCGTAACAATAGAATATAACAGAAAATATTTTATTCCACAAAGATCTTACAAGCGGTTCTTATAAGTACCTTCACGCCTATTATTTTGTAGGCAGAGGTATGCTAGTATGTCCACGACTCATAAGTCCAGTAGATATACTAGAACTTCCACGATTAGTCAAGGTCCTAGGGTCCATGATGTGATAGGTGGCGCGTCTATATAATTATTCTAAAATTTGCCACTGGAACGGAACGCGGCCATTCACTGAAGATTAAGAAACTCAACGGGCTTGTGTTTTTTCTCATTTTCTAACTACATACATTTTACATTAATACAACAATATCATATTGAAAGAGGAACAATCAATCCCAAGTATTTTTATTATCTACCTATTCTTAAACATTATAATAACCTTTTTTATATCATTTGCATTTAATACTTTTTTATATTTATTTAAAGCTAGATCTTTTATATGGTCGGAAAGTTTATTGTAAAAATGAAGAAATTACTTTAATTTAAGCTTCAATTAGTGAATCTATACTAATACACAATTAAACTGAAAAGTTTGTTTGCTAGAAATCGCTAATCTCAGGAAAAAGGAGTGAATCAGAATTTTAAAAATGTGGGAAAAATGGGCATTTATTATATAATTTTTGAGAGCTTTCCTTGCGTGCGCGTAAATGGTGAAAGCTACGCGAAAAACGTGTTACGAAATTATTTCCCTTTCAACGTTTTAAAAAAAGAAACTGCATTAATGTAGCTTTTAGGACTTGTTATAAATCAACCTTTAAAGTTACACTTTTGCTGTTGCGAACCTTTTCATGGTAATCTATTTTTTTCTGAAATAATAACTTAATTTTTGTTTTATTTTTAGTATTTCTTGTTAGTCGTTAGAATAATACATTATCTGTAAAAAATATAACTGTCTAGCTGTCACCTTTTATGAGATACAGCCTAAAGAAAAATAGAGTGATAGCGGAGTCTCGGTAATAGCGTCCGTTTTTTCCCTTTAGCCTTTTCTTTCAGGTAGCTCTATCTCATTTCTATTTCAGATTATATCGGGGTCCGCTACCTAGTCTAACGGATTGGATCAGGTTGTCATCTGAATACACGAATCCGGGTTTCTTCATGAAGATTTCCTTGACCTTATGGCCTAAGATCCGAACCTAAGCCAACCTTCACCGAGCTGATAATAGAAAAAACTTATTTTATAATAAATTTAGTATATTAGAGAATATATTAAAAATGGGTTGCCATAAAAATCCTGGACCTGAACCTTCGATAGTTTCCGTGCCGAGCAGGCGCACTTTCTTTTATTCAAGGCCCCAACAGAGACGACTGCAATGTTCGGTCCTTTATTATCACACAGTATATCCGGGGTAGGGATCTTTCTGTCACTCGTTTTCACACGCGTGGAAATTTAAATCTTTAAAATTCGCAAACCTCTATTAGGACCAACTTTTTTGCGGACAACCCTATGCCAACGTGTTCGTAATAAAACACCGCTTATCCGGATATATATTTTTTTCTATTATCATAACAAACATTAAATATTAGATAAAACATCATTTTTTTAAAAATAATTAATAATATTTAGTCCAGGATTTTGTATGGCAACCCATTTTTAATATATTCTCTAATGTACTAAATTTATTATAAAAAAAGTTTTGTTCTATTAACAGCTCGGTGAAAATCTGTTTAAGTTCGGATCTTCTACTATTAAGAGCACTTAGAAAATGTACGTAAGTTATAAAAACTCGTACACAACGGGGTTCATATACTACCGAGCCTCCCGTTTTCACCCTTTTTTAATACGGAACCCTAAAACTCACGCAAACAGGAGTCGTAATGGGAGATCCATTAAACAAAAATCGTTATGGATAATTTTTGGTTTTGCATTATTTGTGGAAGTCCAGGGAAGGTTTGAAAAGTATGAAAAGTTTGAGTAAAAAAAAATGGTAGGTATTTTATTCCCTTAGAGACTATTCCCATCTGTCAAACATTTTATGTTTGTCCTGTAAATCAAACACTTATTAAATTTAAAAGAATACCTTTCATTTTTTTTTCATTACGCGATACGAAGTAATTATACATCTACCTCGTTATATAAAATATTTAACATCAAAAGATCTATAGATTTTAAACCTCATAAGTAATTAACCAAATAAAATAAAGCCTCCATATAAGGTAGGTTTCGTTTAGTAGTGGAAACATTGGGTACAATGTTAAATCTAGAGGAAGCTCGCCAAATATTTGACCACCGTAGCGGCGAGCGGCTTTCCCAGTAGTGTTCCAGGGTGGCCGGGTTAGTATGCGACCGCACCCGACGAATACATTGATCACTATAAACACCGGATTTCATCTCTTATGCGTCATTCTCGCGAACTGAATACCTTGAACATAAACAATGACGAAGCCAAAAAATAATAAATCCATATATAAAAAAATCTCCCATTAAACTAATTTTGGTTAAACAGCTTAGTTTTTAATTCCAGTTTGTAAAAACTGGATGAAAAAAAGCTTAGAATTCCGAAACGCTGTAAAAATTGCAAATGCTACAATTCCAAAAATATATTACGAAATAGAGACTAGAATCCGGTAGACTTACAAATATCTTTGGCGTCTATAGACTTCGGTTATCTCTTATCATTAGGAGGCCCGTGTGTTTGCTCGCTGTCTAATCCCATAAAAAAGCGAAAAAAATTATTAACGCATAAAGCGGTTTTTATTAAGTTTTGTGGTTTGTTCCGTAAAAAAATCATTAAAAGTAAGGAATTCTTTCAGTCGCCCTCTCGTTCAGATATATTTTATTTATTCATTAAATATTTTTATATGCATAAACGTTCTAGTAACTCATATTTTATGTCAGAATATCTTTAAAATGTTACGTACATCTCTATACCGAGGTTCTTAAAGGAAGGTATGGTTGCCCTTTCCAATAAGAAGGTGATCCACTTTGAGTTTTAATATACCAGAAGAATAAACGCTACTGTAGGATCTAATTGAGTATTGGGCCTGGCTCCCTTCAGACAAGAATGAAGATGGATAAACGAAATCTGGGATAAATCAAGCGTAATGAGTGTCTTATTTTGAAACATGAGGTACCGAGTTTGATTCCTTAATGGGAAATTTAGGATAATCTGGATAGATTTGTACTTATTTTTTTTTATTTTAGTGGAAGGCAAACAAGCAGACAGATTTCCTGATGGTAAGAAATGCCGTCTCAGCTTCCTGCGCATGTAAAGTTTACCGGCTACCTTACCTTCCGACCGAAACACGACAATGACAAGCATTTTCATTTCACTGAATGAATATGTAAGGCGGTAGTACCTGAATGTCCGGGAGAGTTGTTGCAGGACTCTACCACCTAGTCAATATCACGGTGTTAGTGACAGGTTTACCTTCGCTTGTTTTTTACGAGCTGCTTGGTAGATAAGCAGTTGGCCTATTCTACCCGGATATTCTATAGGATCTCGGGACCAACACGGCTAACATCATCGGCTTATCTTTATATATTGATTAATTAATTAATTTATATTAGAAAACTCACAGCGCTCTAATATAATATTATGTGAACCTCAGGTACCCCTTCGTGTTTGTTCGCTGTCTAATTCCATAAAAAGTTGTTAACGCATGTAGCGGTTTTTGTTAACTTTTGTGATCTGTTTCGTAATTAGACAGATCACTTTTACATAACCTAACGAGTATGTCATTAAAACACGCAATACTTTCAGTCGCCATGTCATTAGGCTATTCAGATATTTTTTATGTATTAATTAAACGTTGCAAACGTCTAATGGGCATTCTTCGAGTATGATTTATAGTTGCGATTGAAACTTAGTTAACATAGCAGTTGGCACAGATCTGTAAACGCTTCACTCTTCACTAATAGATAGTTTAGCTAGCATTTTTCTAAAGTCTAGTTTATTTTATAAATTTTAGACTTTCTCAATGCTACTCATTTAATATCATTGCCCTTCACCTTCGGCACTACAATTTTTATATGTATAATAAGGCCGAGTCACTAAAAATGCACAGCACCATCTATTTTCAGATTTGGTGCTAAATTATAATCTTAAAAAATAAATGAAATTGGAGTGTCTGTATGTAATATTAAAATAAAAACTTTTAAGTAATGCATAATACATATTATGTATTTTAACATTTAACATTACATATTACAAGGTACTTAAACTGACGGTGTCGATCCGGGTCCTCTGTGTATAATAGACAAACTATCTTCCTACTGGATTAACTGGATCTCTACCGACATGACCACTGGTGGTAGAGTGCTGTGCAGCAACTCGCTCGAGTAGGGATACACCGTTTACCTATTCCTGCCATCATAATTACATTGTCGTGTTCCGTTGTCGGTAAAGTTGCACATCTACATCATTTATGGCGTCTATAGGTTGTCTGTTACCACCAGGGAGGGTGTGCCTTTTTGCTGTCTAATCCCATTAAAAAAATTTTTGCATTTTCTGTTTGTCTGTTTATATCCGCTAATCTCTAGATAACGAAAAGACAGAAAATCCATACAAGAATGCAATGGCGGTAGCTGTATATTTTACAAAGAAATATTTTTATTTGAAAATCAGGTTGAATTAATCTCTTAAAGTATAATCGCTTCTATAATACCCAGCTTCAAGAATGTTGACTGCGAAACGAAGTCACAAATTTGTGGTCAGATAATTAATAAAATTGATTAATTATAAATCTTACTTGTATGTAAGCACCAATTACGTTTACAGGTTATACTTATTATTTGTCTACATATTGACAGATTAAGTCCCTTTTAATGGGATATACAGCAGCAACAAGCACAAGGGCCTGATGTTAAGTGACTAACGCGCCTATTTATAATTTTTACTTGTATAATAAGGTATCACCGGCAAACCTCTTAAGGTATAAGTTGATTTAGATATTTATTAAACATAGGGATGTGATAACCCCATCACTGGTTTCTATATACGATCTATCTTTAAAAATGATCTTAGACCAAATATTGTTTTATGGAGAAGACAAGCCGCAAGCAAGTGACTATAAAAAGTGCTTCTGCCAGCTTTGTGGAGTTGACAAAGTTAAAACTTACCATTCTTTTGGAACGATCATCGCAACTATACGATGTAAAATAGTTTAAGATTCTTACCACCAGGGGACCCCTGTGCTTGTTCTCTGATTTATTGCATAGAAAATTATTAATTTTTAGTTTTTTAAGTAGTATACTATCGCCTCTGAGGCGAGTAGACTCGACTGAGACACTGTAGCTCTATTTTAGGCAGCTTTAATTTTATTTATTTTATATTATATTTTAACTATTACTATAATTATGATGAGCGGGCTGCACACATACGTTACTGATACAGTGAGCGCCTGGACGGCGAGTGGCAGGAAGTGACCACCAAACCTGTCATTACACTTTCGCTATCTATCGTAACAATCTTAAATATCATACTGAGTCTCGTTGGTTATATGGTTAGAGCCTCAAACTTTCATTCCGAACTCCGAAATGTACCAATGAGTTTTTCTAACTTAAGTACATTTTTTGAGTAAAGGAAAATATCGTGGGGTAACCCGGATTGATATTGGAATTCAACCTAGATCTAGGGTTGGGTCTAGTATCTTAGCTGTGTTGTAAATGTCAGATGGTGCTCCCTATTTGTGAAATCTGAGGTCCTTATCGAAGTCAGTAAAAAATATACTTACTACCGGACCGATAAAGAAGTTATCACAAAATTCTTCATTTTCAATAAAATCAACTTCTAGAAGTATGTTTTAGAAGATTAGGTAATGTCAGATGAAACTGGAGGACGGCAATTATGTTTGTATGGCGGCGAGTCCCGTAAGTGCTCGCAATTTTCATAGCTCGGGACGGTGTGTGCTTTATTGTGATTAAACTAAATCCAATCAGCTGCGCCTGCGCCGCTAGTGATGTACGCTTTTTAGCTGTTTATCGATATATCGGAAATAGTTTGAATATCGACGAATTTTGTATATGTTTATAATACATGTATGGTGGATCTACTTTTATAAGAACAGCGAACAGGCACACGGGTCTCCTGATGGAAAGCAAACGTGGCCTGTAGACACCATAGATGTTGTAGATAATTATACTTTATTGTTTTCAAATATTAAATTCAACATAATTTTATGTATTAAATATACCTACATCAATAATTTTTTAATTCCGTGTGTTTTATCGTGAAGTAGCATAAGCAAATCAGCTGCATTTAGTAGATTCACGTTTGCAGCTTTTCACCAGGGTAAAGGGGTTATTAATATTAGGACACAACCGTTTCGATTGAAATAACTAATTCAACTACTCACTATGAACTTAACTTTCTAATAGCGAATGATTTGGTTGGTTAATGTGTTAGTGAGTAACAATAAAATGCTGCAATAATAACGCTAATGTAGCATAGTGATAGTCGGTTACAAAAATTGGGAAATTTTATTTTGTCAAAAAAAGTTGGAGAACTTTGCCATCTTAAAAGTAATTTTTCGTGACAGTTAAGCAGATTTCTTGTTCTTTAAAGTGGTACGTATTGGTCAGGGTCCTCTGTGTAGAATAGAACTGCCTTCCTACTAGGCAGCTCGTAAGAGGAGAGCATAGGTTAACTGGGTCACTACCAATATGACCACTGGTGGTAGAGAGCTGTACAGCAACTCGCCCTTGTAGGGATCCACCGCCTTAACTATTCCTGCCACCATAATGACATTGTCGTTTTCTGGTCCGAAGGGTAACAGCCCGAACACAGGACAGTGGCACACCTACAACGTCTATGGTGTTTATAGGCCATGTTTGTCTCTTGCTATCGGGAGACCCGTGTGCGTGTTCGCTGTCTTATCCTATAAAAAAAATCATGAAAAAGTAAAATAAAATTGTCTAGTTGTCCGCGTGTCACATCACTACGGACAACTACAGATGCGAGAGCTGAACTTTCATTTAATGGTCGGGAAGCTGGCGGATGGTGATTGTATAATGACTCACTGGACCACTGATGTTACTACTATATAATTTATACTTATTCTAGCAAACTTTAATGTTTCGCTTGATCGATGTGCTTTCGGAAACTAATAATAGTTCATCATCATCTTTTCAGCCTCATCTCAAACATGTGTAGGTCTAGTATGTCTTCCCAAATATTTCCTTGCTTCCTTGTATTGGAAACACGCCCCACCTATAGGCACTGCAGTAGTTAAATTGAAAATCCTTTAGATATAAAGTAATTGGTATAATTTTTGGGAACGTTCAAGAAAACAAAAACTATTTTTGTGGTTTTTCGTTAATTGTTTAGAAAAAACAATAAATATCTACTATTTATCGTGCTATATGATAGTAAACACTATTTTTCGTAAGGATATGACGACCCATTGCTCATCACTAATGAGCGATTTCACTGGAATATACGTATATACAAATAAATAAATTTGGAGTGTCTGTTTGTAATATTAAAATAACCGCTTTTTACTATAAAATGAAACGAAATGAAAACCAAGATTTTTGTCTGTCTGTCTATTTGTTCTGGCTAATCGGCTGGACTAATTTGGATGGGACTTTCACTGGAACTAACTTAGGCTACTTTTTATTATAGAATTACATTAAATATATGAACGCTAACGCGGACGAATTTGCGGGCACAATAAATCTGGTAATATTAAGTCATGAATTATTCCCGAAGTCAGTTTGAATATGTAGTACTTCTATATAGGCTTGCCCATATTATATCCTTCTACAACATCGTGAATAGAAAACTATCAACTACAGACACCAAAGATGTTGCAGGTACTTCGCTGTCTTTGGCCGGGATCTTGTACCATGAGCATATAGGTGGTTTAAGACATAAGATCACTTAGTAAACTTTCAACCTATCTTCATCCTAATCTCCTCAAAAG
>DVZL01007868.1:0-10528 GCA_018236625.1 Lasaia peninsularis
ATTTTTTTTCTAAAAGTGAAAAAGTTTTTTGGCTCTGGGAAACATTTTGGTTTTTGTCGACTACTACGTGTTCGCTTTCCACCGTCGAGGTGTAGCAATAAATTGTACCCATATCTAAGTAATTATGGAGTTTATGTGAAAATTAACAGTTCACGTAATAAGAACATATTTTTATATGTAGTTTAATAAATGTGTGTGCTAGTGCATATACTAGTAACTATTTAATATGAACAAGTTACTTCATATTGCTTATTTTGATACATCACAATTAACTTACTTAGGTTTGTCCAAAGGGTCTGGTTCATTACGTCCCAAGCCAGCAGGGACCTTGTCAGCTTCTTCTCGAGTCAGCAAATGTATTTCGGCCTCCACTTTCCCGGTCAGCTCCATCTCCTCAGTATCCCTTTTTATATAGAATGGCCACCATCCCTTGACCCTCTTTTGCTTAAATATGTTGACCATTGGCACAGAACCGTCATTGCGCAGCATATCCAAAGTGCAAAGTTTGGACGACTTAGCCCCACGAGGGAATCGGTTAAGGTCCAAGGTGATGGCACCTGAAATATTATAAGTGTATCTGATGTTTCAGGCCTACAGGGAGTGCAAATGGTCGAGAATTGTAAAACAAAGATATAGAAGTCCAGCTGAATGAATAAAGAACTGAAGCGTTAATGGTTGTATTGTTTCGTATTATCGTAAGTTTCACTAAGAAAACTTTATATCTTATAAAGTTTTGTACCATTTTTCTTAAAATGATGATTGTATTTACCTAAGAAATCATCAGCTGAGAAGTGATCCGCATCCCACACTTGCAGCTCCAAACGTGCCGGGATCTTGCACTCTGTTTCATCCCAGGAGAACACAGACTCTTTGCGGGATATAACAATTCGTTCTTCGGCTTCCAGATAATCAAATGGATAGATGAAACGCCAATTAAAGTTTCCTTCTCCCGTCAACGAACGATAGTGTATGTCTGTGCATTGACAATCATCAGGGCCCCTTACCCATCTAAAATCATTTACAATGGTGAGATAGTTTTTACGATCAAATTTGCCTACCTGTATAGGATATAATGCTAAAAATATAGGAAATGTAAAATGTACACCTGTACATTTTACATTTCCTATATTTTTAGCATTATCGAGAAGGTTCTGATTTAGAATCATTAGTGAAGTTAGAATATTTCAGAAGGAATTTTATCTATTCGTACCCTTTAACGTAGATGTCGGACATCTTTTCGCCAGTGAAGAAAGCATCATCTTCGAGGACTACATCATCAGTATTCCAAATAATCACTCTCATTTCGTAAGATTTGGGCTTGCGGGCTGAAATATCTAAAGGTGGTCCTGGGAGTGGCATATCCATGGGAAACATGTCCACCCACATCTCAAGGCGCCCTTGCTCGATCCCTGTCATAAAAGTAGTAATGAAGTTCCAATCTTTTACTTATTTTGATAGTCAAAAAAACTTACTGTAGGATTATATAATTTTTAATTTTATAATGTAGATTAAAAGACTTAATAAATTAACTTTTGGAACTAATAACTTCTAAGATATTGATTTAAATAAAAACAATGAATTTGTATTTGTATAAAGATTATTTAACTAGTAGATATATCCTTTGTTTGTTTATTTGATATTTTATATCTAACTCTCAATTTTAGAGTTAACTTATGCATAGTAATATTATTTGTAACAGTGTAGCGAGTATAAAGGTTTATCTTTGTTATGATTACACAGTGCACAATAAACAATAATTTAAGGAATTAAAATGTTATATTAATTTAAATTTAACTGTAAAGATACTTTTTTATTGTAGGTATAAGCATAATCAGCTAATGTCATATCACTTACCAGGTTTGTTAGGGTTATACAGTGGCCTTGTTTCCACATGTTCAGTTACCAGCTTAGTTCCAACGCGAGGGACTTCTTGCCAACGGCGTAACACCACCAATGCCATTTGCTCCTCCAGTGTATCCGGATTGGAGAACAATTCCGAATCATCCATGGGCATGTTAAAGATAGTGCGCCCTACTTTAACCCGGCCGTGTTCGTATATTGGTGGGTCCAATTTGCCATCTTTGCACAGTTTGGCTAAAATCTGGGTGGGTTTCATAGCATCGCGCCAACGGTTGTATCCTTGTCTAAATGGTTTATTATTAATTAGACATCTCGCTCATGGTTTTATTATTTAAACCCAAACTTTATCAAGGATGAATCATAAAATAGTAATTTGATTTCGAAAGTAATAAGTAATGCATAACGGTGTCGTAAATAAATAGTAAAAAGCCTATTTAAATTGTCAATAACATACATTTTCTATATCATTAGTCCAAAATATTCACGCTTCGTTTTTGTTACTGAATATCCAATGAGGAATATTAAGCACCAATGTTAATATTCTTTAGTAATTAATGAAAAAGAGCACCGCAGAAATTAGACACATACACATAAAGATAAGATCAATTTTACAATAATATACTTACGAAGTATCTTGTGAACTTTTAAACAAAAGGTATGCAAAATGGTGTAAAAAAAATAAAGATGAAAGACTGAAATGTATATTACAGATGTTCTAGGCATCGATAAAATTTATAATACTTACTCTTCATATTTCATAGGAAGACCACAAGTAGCTCTGTGGCGACTGTAAAAACGATTTTCTAAATCGATTTTAGTCTCACCAATCAAGTCATCCGACCCCAGTAAATCCCAGTCCAAAACTTGTATTGTTAGCATTGAATCTTGAGGAAACGTCGCTTCTATCTCGAAACATTTTCCGAAAACTGGATTGAGTTGTTTGGAAACGTAGTTTTCCTTATCGCTTATTCTTTTGGAACCTAGATGCAACACTATGTAAGGATCAGCTTTGCCATTCAAATCCATTGGATGGAGGTCAGTAGCTTTAACGATGTAAACACGTACTAAAACATGTATTGGATCGTTATTCGGGACGCCTTGAAAAAATCCATAATTAGGGTCAAAGCCCATTACTGTATGATCGTCGATTCCTCTTGGCAGAGGCCATTTGTAAACCTTAATGGCACCCTAAAACAAGTTTCTCATTTTTAATTAGTATTGAGAGCAATTTAGAAACAGATATAATAAAGGAACACACGTAAGAAGATAGGAGGGTAAAATAATTACAGTTATAGAAGTAGTAAAGAGTAAATAACCAAAAGGAATCCACGAACAAGAAAGCGACAGGAGAAGTGAGAAATAATGAAAAAAGAAAACTGTACCTTGAATACACCAACAACTCGTTTGTCATCTTCGGAATCGTCACCAGTTTTCTTGCCACGATATAATTCAAAAGATTGCAGCCATTCTTTAAATTCATCGTATTCAGGTACAGCTTCAAGTTCGTGAGGATATATCTAAAATCGAGTTATTCAAGTTAATTCAATTTGTAAAGATCACTAAAAATAATAGTATAAAAAAATGAAGTTGTTTAAAGAAAAGGTTCCACTACTTACTTTGGTTAAAGCCGAACTTGGTATTTCATTCTTTTTAGGAATCGTTGGGCTAAGTTTCCCCTTAGGAGAAGCAGGACCTCGACGCTTTATACGATCGCGATCTAGACGAGGAGAATGAGCCTCTTCGCGCGGTGAACGATTCTCATCAACGAAAACCAATTGTGGAGTTTGCAGAAAACCTTGCCTTTCACGTTTATTTTCTTTCTCTTCTTCAATCATTGACTCTACAGATGCAAAATATTTAGTCCACCAATCCTTGCTGCCTTCATCTTCATCTAAAATCGACTCTGTGCTAGCTTTTCTTCTTTTAGTTGAATCTCGTTTGGCTATTTTTTTATGATTTGCAGCTTTAACACTTGACCCATAACTTGTAGATGCCTTTGCCTCTCTGAATAGCAATGGACTATTTTCTTTTTCATTTTCAATTGTAATGACTTCATCTTGTATGAGACAATTAGCTCGTAAGTCAACATTTTGAAGTTGAATCAAAGATTTTTTACGCTCTTCGATTTCTCTTTCACGCTTACTCATAGGAGTGTAAATATATTTTTGAATGGAGTTGATAGTATGGGTTCCAACAAGTGTTATCCTCCCAAAACTGCGGCAGTCAACCACACGAATTGTCAAAGGTGGTCTGTAAAGATCTTGATCAGGTAGTTCTACATCGACAAATTTAATCGGATTCATGAAATTTGGATTTCGCTTTGCATTTTGAATAACAGTCGAATAAAGAATATTACCTGCACATTCAATATCAACTCTTGGCTTATCAACTGTGAGCAAATGGACTCGTTTAAGATCACGTAATCCCCAAAATAACACCTCAATACGATACTTTGATAGCGTAGGGCGTATTCCTCTTGGGACAGGTAATATAGGACCCTTGTTGGTGTCAATTGGTGTCTTTCCATTTGCTTCCCTAGGACTAGGAAGTTCGGGTAAAATAGAAGCATCATGTTTTACAGGAATTTCAAGTAGTTCAAAAGTAGCTAATAATTCACCAGCTCTATCATCTCCTCTCGTTATATCATACCACTCAAGTGATGGTGGGAAATTGGGCCTATCATAAGTATCTTCAAAAGATTTGATATATGGCTTAGCCAACGTTCTTCCAATGAATTCTGATTTACCTACTTTATCCTGATCAAAGATTTCAATAACTACTGTAGGGGGATCAGATTTTATTTGATCGATTGTGCTGTAAAGTAGAACATCTTCGAATACCAATAATTCATCCCAAGTAGGGCTCAACGTTTCATCAATAACTTGGGTAGTTGCAGTATTTTCACCAATAATCACTCTAGCAAATGGATCTGAGAGACCAGAAGAGTCGCTGCCTATCAGGGATCTTGCTTGATATATGTATGCGCGCATTTGGAATGTCTAAAACAGGAAGAGTCAATTAACCATTAATCATGCAATTAGTATACCATTAGGAAAAATATAGTCCATTAATTTATTCAAGTTACACTATTAATATGAACCATATGAAGAAAATAAAATAAATAAGAAAAAAATTGAAAAATGACTTATTGAATATTAAAAAACACTACCTATCTTTTGTAAATAACTCATAATGACACCACTATAATTTACTAGTTAGTTAATTAGTTCTCGGTAAGCCTTGGTTTTGTAATAAGAACGAATTTTAGAACGGTAACAAACTTTAATACCGTAACAAACCGAGACTTCTTAGTCCTGGATTAAACCTATTACATTATGTTTTTGTATAAAGGCGGATGTCGGATAATGTTTTTTTATGTAAATAAGCACTTACATGTTTTTCTGCGTAAAATATTGTAGGAGGCGCATTAGCTCTCAACTTGTCAGCATTTTTCAACCCAGAGCTCACTTCGTAGCCTGTTGGCAAGCCATCAATGAAATGCTTTTTGTCTTGAAGTATGCCTAGCCATAAGTATACGCTTATTTTGGCTGGTATATTCCATCCACTAGGAGCTGTTGCTTTTTTGCCGGGCCACTGTAATGTTATGAAATTGATAATTTTACGGGTAATGAATCATTCGAAAAATATTTTATTTGGTTTGGAATGAAAAGAAGTAATTAGGTAACAAGATTTAATGCTGTTTTGCAATGCAATTATTACATGTAAGAGCGATGATATGTTATATAAATTAGGCTAATACGATATGAAATGTACCTTTAAAAACAACGTTTGCAATTTTCCACATAGTTTTCCCGATTCTTCGGAATAATCTGAGAACATTATATCCCTGGCTTGAATCCTTTGATAGGCTAATCTTTTGCCATTACTTATCATCCAAATAAAGATGTCTGGCATGGAATGCTGCGACTACAATAAAAAATTATTAGTGCAGAATATAATTGGAACTAAGTCTAAGGATGAATTAGAAAGTTACTCGAAGGTTCTTTCTCTTCTTTCGATATCATAAGCTATGATTGCGTGATACTGACTTTGTCTACCATCTTCTTTGCTTTATGTGACATTAGAAATATTCCGTTTTTATTTAGATATGAGTAAACCAAAGAGAAATTAAATTCGATTGAATACTAAAGGACAGATTTAATAAAATTATATGCAAAAAATAGTTGTAAAATTTTCTGTTTTGTAATATTTTACAACTATAAAAATTAATGCGATACATATTATAAAATAAATAAAACGTAGTTGTAGGTACCCACAAGGCAATGGATCATAAACCTTAAAGTTAGTAATATAAGCAATACTATTAATTAAATACGTTAATATTTTTTCTTTAAATTAGTTGAAATGAGTATAGCAAGAACGAGTAAACAATCTTGGCGTTGGTTTAGATTTAACTGATTTAGTTTTGGTGCTCTATTTAAAATTATTACCGCACGATCTAGATGTCGAGATAATAATGTTATTCAGTTAACGTAATTATGATAAGTGTTTTCAGACATAATTTAATATGACGCAATATGGAGAATTAAGGAGAAATATTATAATATAGCGAGGATATCGAATTCATTTGTTGGTCTGTAATAGCACAATTCTTTTTTTTAGTGAATGTATATAATTGTAGTAATTGTTTTAAAAATGGTAAAACTAATACCATAACTGTTTTTTATGTATATAAAGTAGCATATATATATATATATATATATAGTAGTACATAATTGTTTTAAAAATGATGAATCTAATACCATAACTGTTTTTTATGTATATAATTATTGCAATAATTGATACACAGATTACTGAAAAAGTAGCTAAGCTAGAATTATACTTACGTCTTCACACAAATGTTTGAGTCTCCTCAAATACGAATAAGCAGTACGCAAACGATCTTTAATGGAGTGTTTTGTTATCAACGCCCTAAGGCTTTTCGATAATGCGCTTATTTGATCCTGAAATGGTCACAACAGTTACAATTACACTTATTAAGTTGTTAGCAATACTCTAAGTAGCAAAAAAGGTAGTATTCTAATATTTGTAGTAAGTCGTCGTAGGTTTCTACCACATAGTAATATTGCAACATTTAGAATGGTCCTAAAGTCCACATGACGTGGTTGAACCCTTATTAGATATGAAGTAGTTGAAAAAAAATTATAACCAGCAGAAGCTCATAACAATGAAATGGTAGTAATGTCACTCAAAACAAAGCGAAACTGGCAGTTGGCAGCAGACTTTGACCGTAATCAGCCAAATTATTGTGGAAATTTCTAACGTTAATGCTTTGTTGTCGTGACTTCTAGAAACAATAAGTGCTTGAAAATTGTTAAGAAACTTACAAATTCGTGTATGCACAGCTTCTGCCTTTCTCGATCCAACTTGGTGTTCCCAAAAGGAGGGACATTGGTCATATGACGAACGTAATTTGCGCACGCCTCGCTGAGAGTTTCTAGTATTGCCTTCAGAGCAATGACTGTATTGTGGCTGGGGCCATCTAAATCCAACTCTGATTGTACATCACTCAATCCATCCTCCTAATATTTAAAAGATTAAATAATTTCAGTAATCTCTGTATAATGAACTTATCTATAATAAACTTATAGACTTAAATCTCTAACAAAATCTGACTAACTTGTAAACACTTAATTTCTTGGGCTTGACAGGTTTTGAGTCCAGATAGCGAATACTTCAGTTGAGCCAAAGTCCGCCAAAACAACAATGAAAATACCACAAAGACCTAGCGTAAGATGGTTGCTACGCCCAAACGTGAGAAACAATCGTGGTTACTTTCTAGATGACTTTAATTTATTAATTAATATAATATTATCTATTGTTAACTTCAATAGTATCAGTCAGCTTGTAAGAGGCGAGCAGAGGTTAACTGGGTCACTTAAGTACAACATGACCACTTGTGGTAGAGACATATTCAGCTACTCGTCTGGGTAGGGATCCACCGTCTTAGTTATTCTTGCCGCCATAATTATATTGTCATGTTCCGGTCTGGAGGGAAAAGGTCGGAAAAAAAAATATCATTCAAATATGGGCCTTATGGCATGACCTTGCGATATAGTTTACAATGGCAACGCAGCAGACGCCGATCAGAACGCCGAAACTGTAATTAAGGCCCATAAAATTACGAGTTTTTGGTGTAGCTTTTCTCTATTGTAATCAGTAATTAACTACTAAGCTGTTACCTTGAAAAAGCTAAAATGAAGTTAAGCATTTTAAAGTTACAAGTACTATGTCGCTTGTAATATATAATACACACAGAATTTATTCATTTTAAAGTCAATTATAGAAGTATTTTCCATCCATCCGCCTTTGTTTGTCCACTGCTGGACATAGGCCTCCCCTAATCGACGCCACTTCACCCGGTCTTGTGCCTTCGGAATCCAGTGGTTTCCCGCCACCTTCTTCAGGTTATCAGTCCACCTGGACTGGGAGGGCGGCCTATACTCCTTTTTCCGATTCGTGGTCGCCAATCGAGGACCTTTCTTTCCCGACGGTTGTCGGTCCTTCGAGCTAGGTGGCCTGCCCATTGCCACTTCAGCTTGCTAATTTTGAAAACTATGTCGGTAACTTGCGTTCATCTACGAATTTCATCGTTGCGAATCCTATCTCGTAGAGAAATACCGAGCATAGCCCTCTCCTTAGCTCATTGAGCGACCCATAGAAGTGTTTTCACCATTTTGTAATCAAGAATGCTTTATATACGGGATGAAAGTATTAACATATTTTATTGTCTTTGCATAAGCCAAAAACTAATATAAATTAGCGTGATTGGCGACTGTCAGCGTCTTTATTATAGATTTGAGTCTGACTGACATCTTGTAGGCACGCACCATAATTGTGATTACTCATTTAGGTACGAGATAATATGCAATTAGGCGAAAGAGTAGCATACACAAAAACAACAATTGATTAATTTAACGTGTATGTGTGTGTACTTACAAATCTCTCAATAATCTTGGATATGTAGTTGGAGTTGTACATGCGGCGCCGATGGTCTGGCCAGATGCTGCGGACATGCATGCACTGCTTGTGGTCCCAGTAGGGGAGATAATAGTAGTTCTTGTCCGTGGTCGCCGCTTTTGTTGGCGGCGTTGTACTTTGCCAGTATCCGGTGTCAGCAGGAATCTCATCTGAAATTATATTTTGTGTAGCATGCAGCTTAGCTATTGAAGTTATTTTGTCCCACATTTGGAACAATTTGGGATAATAGATAGCCAAATTGTTCCAATGATGGGTCAGCACAGCACTATTGCTGTGTCGAAAGAAACCAGGAATCAAAATAATTGAAAATTCTTTTTATACATTTCAATCAAATTGTTATAAACAGACAACTATACCACACATACACACAAACGAATGTGGATTGCATAATTAAACGTAGCAACATTATAACGTATAAATAACAAGAAAAACAATTATTAAAATGTTAATCCGTTTATTTGTTGAAGCTAACTTCCAAGAAGGTGGAATCGATTTCGACGACACTGACCTTCATTGAAGACATCGGCCACATTTTATGGATTAACTTAGAAAATATTTTCAGACGAATAAGAAGAATTTATTAGAGAAAGTATTGGCGGAGAGAGTGAAAGTTTGGATCAGTAGGAAACCTATATAAATTATTCGCGAAATCAGCATTTTCTGTATATCCATTGTAGGCACCATCTATACATATAATAAAACTATAGAAGAGTGAATGGCGCACATATAAAAACTGTTTAATTTTTTTTTAGACTTTTTTTATTTTCTTTATCTGTCTATATCCTGGCCGCGATTCACGCTAAAACTACTAAACCCATGTTGAATTAATAAATAAATATAATAATATAAGTAGTTAAATGAATGTACTAAAACTACTAAACTATGTTGTTGCAAGGTAAGTTAGATTACGTGTTAACCCGTTTACTTAGGAATCGTGGGAGAAAAGTGGTTGTGGGAAAATCTAAATATGGCTATTATTTACGGACGCGTAGTCCAATTAATTATTTCTTTATTGAATAAAAAAAAATTACAGACTATTCCGCATTATATTTTTTACAAGTTGTAAGTTTGTATTCAAGCAATTATGTATTTAAGCAATTACAGCCAAAATACTTCTTAATATTGTCCATCTGGCCATCATATTTTAAGTTGTATGGTTGCATATTCTTTTATATTTATAACTAGAACCGTTATAAAATAAGAAAATCATCAGATCACATGAAATTGTGTTAAACAATCATATTATGGTCTGAGACTTTTGTTATTTTATTGTGCGAAGAGTGTGGCATTTCGCTGCTCGACCGGGCACAACGGGCCGTCAAAAACATTGTGGATAAAGTCGCAGGTGCAGCTACACTTGTTACAAATAAATTAACTCTAAGTTACGACTTAATCAGTATAAATAAGCCGTAATAAATTACAGAAATGTTAAGAAATTTACTAACTGTTATTAGATACACAACATTGATAAGGAAAAGTTTTTTAAAATAAATTAATGATTATATCAGGTGCCTGGAAAAATACATCAGTAATCTATCATGCGAAAGACTTCCCTGACCCATGCATGATGGCGTTGGGCTCCGATGGCATATCTATGAACCCTGGGTATTTTTGAATTATCACGGAATAATCTCATTATTATTAAGGACAAGTATTACTTTAAATA
>DVZL01007869.1:0-10528 GCA_018236625.1 Lasaia peninsularis
ATTGAATATGGTCAGTTCATTATTGTCTCGCAGTAAAAATATTTTCTTGGTAAAAGAAGTTTGTTTACAAAAATTACGCCTTCTCCTGACGGGACGTATAAAATTATAATTTTTACAGTTCTGATTTTAATTTTCAAAACTTCTTTTCTATGACTTTGTGCTCTATTCGTCTGTCCCTTCTTTTCTTACTATATACTATTTTTGGCTAGATATATATCAAGACTGTGGCTACGTTTTCAGGTATATCAAAATCTGAGGAATGCCAATCAATGCCGGCTCTCATGGGAGTGGTTGGAGGTCCGGGGACAGGGGCACTCGGCCTTGGTATCATCCCGGAACATAGCCTGCTTGACTCTTGTACGCGTCTCTCGATATCACTAGAGGAAAGCGTTTTCAAGGTATGTTCCTTATAAATAAATATCGGGGCAAGGCTTGGCAGAGGTACATACTTATGCAGCCTTAGATATTAGGTCTCACAATGTAACAGGTGACAAGTCAAATACCAGATAAGCAAAAAATACAATCCCAGCGAAACTTGCTTGAAAATCTTGCTCTATTTATTATTAATTGTTATTTTTTCAATAATTTGTTATATTTTTGTGTTTCGTATTATCTATACCAAGACCTATTTCCCAACATGTCAAAGTCGACATATTTTTTTCAATGAAATCACTGATTTATATTAAGGCAAACAAATAGACGGACAACTTAAAGCAGAGTTCTTAAACCTATAACGTGAGTAAGTAACCTTATCCTTTAAAGGTACTAAAAGTAGTGAGTCGCAAAGTTTTACTTTTCGTATAACAGTTGAAATCAACTGAAATAGGCACACAAGCATAAAGAAATGTCGATTTGCAATTCCCAAATTCCAGATATCTGTGAGCTCGTCGTCTCAGTCATCTCGCAGTAACTCCAGCCCACACATGACACTAGAAGAGCTGCGTGCTATCAACAAGTACGCAGAGAGCACAAAGAGTCTATCCTACTTGCCTCAGGTAAATACTGTGGTGACTATCGTTTATACTCCGAAATCGTCTCAAGCTCGCACGTAATTGTGATGTATACTTGTTACTGCTTCAAAACATGTCCGCCGCCATATTGGTCTTAAAAAAGTAACTTGTATCACTCAGAATTACATTTTGTGATGCTGTAGAAGTGTATGTAAAACCTGTATGAAGAAAAGCCCAAACCAAAAACGCATTATTATGTCGGATTGTATTTTGTCACTTCAAAGGCATTGACGCATTGGTTGTTGCGTACGCGCCATTTAAAAATAGCTGTGTTTTTGTTTTTCCGTTAGTCTTCTTGGATATATCTTCATCCTAGGTTATTTTTGACAAATTCATAATGACATATATCGACTCGGACTCGACCTACTCAGAACATATTTAGTACTACCCACATTCAGTCTATTAATTTGTTGTTAATACTACAATTATGTCTACACTATTATTCAAATTTGATCGTAGGCGGTGTTAGTAACAAGTATAGATCTCAAACGAGCACTAATTGAACTTTTTCAAATTGTCAGCGCTGAGCATAAAATATACAAACCTTTATATATTCTTCGTTTTGTTATTACTAAGTTTTAACTCAAACGCATTAGCCCATTTACAACATATATACAACGAGTCAAACAATGTTTCATATTATTAATAAATCATTGTATAAAATCAAAAAGATGATAAGCATATAAATATAGTGACAGAAAAACAGAAAAAAAGGTCGTTGAAAACAGTGAAATATTTCATATAATTTGATTGTCAAGTACAAAGATTTGTTCTAGAGTAGTCTCATTAATCTTAGCTTAAAATTATTCGTATTATTATTTAGTATTTCCACAACTTTTAAAAAACTTGATTACCTTAATATACTTAATTATTTTTTGAGGACAATAGAGACATATCAAAAAGCACAAACTGAACTGTTGTCAAATAATATGCATAAGATATTTATTATACTCACACAAAGGAGAGAGTCAAGATAAATCATATTCTTTATCACAAAACAAACAAATTAAGAAGTTCTTAGTACATAATTTTTTTTTATCTACGCTACATTTGGTCCAAATATGGAAAAATTATAATACTCTGAAATATTGATATTGGTAAAACACAACAGACTACAATATAAAACTCTACAAGCATGATTTTTTGGAAAATGAATTTATTAATTTGAAAATATATATATAAATAATAGTGTATAATTTAAATTCTAGCGCACAATGAGGGAGTTATTCTTTCGAAAATGGTGAAGCGATTTTTTTCAATAGCCACCTGTAGAAATTACACCCCACTGATATAACCTTTGGTCTTGTCTTATCTGTCCTATGTTATAAACCATTGGCAATAACAACACTATTGGCAACAGTGTTGCCTGTTCGAAATTGATATGCAATTAGACCAAGCTTAAGCACAGAATATGAAGCGTATCGTTTTGTAATGTGACATATCTTTTAGAATGTTGTGTATGTACTTTAGTTTATCCCTTGAACTTTTATTAATTTAACGAGAGTAAAATATATACTAGATTCTTGTGTAGTAATATGTACTATATATAATAACTGAGTTTATATATAGTAATACCAAAATAACTCTTCTATTCGTTTTTTTTCTTCTGAGTAACCTCATAAAAATTTTTAGGTGTATTTATTTAGAAATATTAAAAAATAATGCTATTAGTGAATAGTAAATCTTTGACCCTGAACTTATTTGTATGATGTTTTTTCTGCGAATGTTATCATAATTTGTTTAAAAATTACAAAAAATAAAAAAAATAATCTAAAGCAATAATTGTTTATCAGTATTTCAACTTTGACAAGTTCTATCGCTTTAGATTTCACTTAATTAATATAAGTTATTTCCATTGGTTTATAGAAACACTCAAATGCATGTAAAAATTTGGTGTTAAAATTTTTCGGGTAACAAGTAACTATCACATTTGAGAAAGCAATGCTTTTAGACGCTGCGCAAATAATTCACTTTTAAAAGGGATTTAAAAATGTCGACGGTTCCTGTAATATAATGTCAATAGTTTAATGTTTTAACAATATATGTAGTGATAATATTTCCAATGGTAATGGAATATCTTTGTAAAAATAAGCCTAAAATTTCCTCGCTAAACTTGTAGTTATAAAACTAATACTGTCTGTCCCTTTTACTAACACCGACGCTTTTAAGCATTATATATTTATGTATTATTAAAAATACTTCATCATAAATAGTATTATTAACAGAAAATATTGTAACAGTAAAAAAATAAGCACGACTTTTACAATATAATATTTTAAAAATATTAGTACTCAAGTTATTAAGAAGGGTAATTAATGAACTTTTCAAAGCTAAGCGATTGTATCAATTGGCACATTAATTAGTCTTACATTATTAAGAATTTTTATCTAAAAGTGAGTAAGTGTAAGTGTAATGAGTTAAAAGAATTATAATGGCCTATAGTTTACTATACTAGCTATTTGAGTAGATAATTGAAATATATAATTAATGCTCTATATTTAAAAATAAGATAGCATAAAAAATAACAAAATGATGTTCCGGCGTTTCTCGACGTAGACCGACCAGTTTATGTCGCGTCTTAAACAGAGTGCTCCTGTGCTGACTGTAGTCATTACAGTCGCCGGCTAACTCCTTGAGCATTGGATGACGTAATTTCGTCCTTATATACATACGAATAGAAGCGCGACATAGACGCAGGCGGCAGGACGAACGGCGAGTTTCGATCGATTAGATCCGCGCATTAAACAGGCGGAGGTCGATGCGTAATTAAGGCCAAGCCGAGGGATTCGCCGGTGTCTGTAATAACGATGAACATAGGTCCACGAGCGGCAGCGAGCGCGAATGCGAACGCGGTCGGAGTGGTTCCTGCAGCCGGCCGCGTCGCTGGACGCGGGCCGCCCGCGCGCCGGTACGCTATCGCCTCCGCCGTCGCTCTCGCCACCTCCACCGCCCGCCCCCCCCCGCGGCTCCTGCGGGGACACGCGAACCGAGAGCACCGCTCTCTACGTGCTTGTCGCCTGCCTAGAGTTTCTGTTCTGACGCCCTCGCGCACCGGTACTGTCTAGTGTTGTGTGTCGGCTTGTGGTGCGGAGGACTAACGTGTCAAAGGAGTTTCCTGATTCTCGTTTGCCTCCCGATCGACGTCAGTGTTTAAATGCCGAGGGACCATCTATAAAATACGTCACACTAAATTCTTGGACGCCTTTTCGCCTTTGTTTTATTCTCTGCCACTCTTAGTTATATTACGAAAGATTTTACGTTTCGTACCCTAGCTTTGTCACATTTGATGAACCCTCTCCTAGCCCTAAATAAATGACGTAATTTTATGGATGACCTCTAAAAAGACTGATCGCGAAAAATTATTTTGCTTCCCTCAAAAAAAATCGTTGAAAAAATCGTCGACTCAGTCTTAGTTCATCATTCTAAAAGACAAATCACATTGCACTATATCATTTCGGCGATTTTTTTAGTTCGTCGATTTTCGCGGGTGATGAACTTAATTTAGTCACAACTTTTTGTTTTCGTAAAAATTTGGGATAAAAAAGTCACTACCCATTTGTAACTTCATAATTTACAAAAATCGATCAAAGTAAAAATTGGTGTATTTATTTGTTCGTATAGCGTTTTCATTGGATTCAGACGTTCGCGAAGGAAACCTCTTTGACATTTCATTAACACAGTAAAAACGCAAAGGGGGTCGCTTCTAAATCGCATATATCTGGCATTAGTTCACTTGCATGGATAATGTGCACGTTCGATGCTTTATCCAATGTCGATGTTCTTTCTGTTCATATTTATTATTATTATATAGCTTTTGTTTAGTTCGTGGGCGGCATCCTATGTTGTGCTTAAAAGTCTTTCAATATTTTTTTTCACTTGTCTTTGAACGTGTCAATGGTAAAATGAAATCTTTGTATATTATTTGTTTATTCTTATTTTTCTTTTTTATTTCAAACTTCTGTAAATACGAAAAGAAAATAAATATTCATTTTTAATTATATTCTTTAATAATATATATTATGCTCTATTAATAAAAGTGTCATTTATCCAAATTCGTATATTGGTTTGGTTTTATTATTTCTTTTAACTACTTTATTATTGTTGCTTGAGAAACGTCCAAAAAGTTGTAGATGTGGTTTTTGTATTGTAAGTTGGCTACAATTCATGTCAATTTCTTTAACCTGACATGAAACCATTAAAAAAATGCCAGTGTAGACTTAGACGTGCTGGTATATATATGGCTTCATTTTTAGATACAATTGACGGGCATGCATTTTTGTATCATTTGTGTATGCTCGAGGTTACGTATAAATCTCGCTATACTACATAAGCAAGATGTGACACACAAACGCACACATATGTGTACAATATCGTGTGTGACGTTTTGCTCGCTGATTGGTTATTGGACCGTGAACGTAAAGCTTATGTGCACGAGTACACTGGCTATGATTATGTTAAATGTGTATATTTACTTATATAAATAATTATAATTTACATGTTTATCACTGACTTAACATCAAAATAAGGCTGAAATATAAGGTTCGTAGTTGATTTTTTCTTCATAAAAGTTTGCATCAAAATATAGCATTACTTTATTCAGTGTTTGTCATATTTCATGGTTAATAACTAAAATGGCACTCTAATAACTTTGACGAATGCAAAAGTTAAAGCGTTATCTCTTTCTCGTTGACAAGAAAAGAGGAATGCACTATTAGTAAGTATGGAACATCACTCAAACATGTATAATAGATAAGCATTTTGATATAGACGAAAACTTAGTGATTTATTAATTCATTTATATTCATACTAGTTATGACACAATGTTGTGTTTGAAATAAACCTACGATGAGGTCGAGCGTATAATACTACCACTTAATGACGATCAAAATTAACGCTCACCTTGCACTAGCTACTTTGTTAGTATTGATTTATACTCTCCAAAGAAGTCAGGGAGCAAAACGAATTATATATGTGTAAACTACCATTAGATCGATCAGGCGTGGTAACTAGGTCCAATTAGCACCTGCATATATGTTATGTAATGACTTAACGTAAAAATACGGTCCTTCGAGCCGGATCGAAATTCTACTGGGATTGAATTAAGTACTTTTTTCTCTCCTAGATGGCATAATTATACCAATTCTATTTTGCTGCGTGGTAACCAGTAATCCTTTTTGCACTCTATTATTATATTTGTGTTTTGATGCGCTTGAAGGTAGGCAAAGCAGCTGTTTAGATTGTGAACAACACATATCTGCTTCAGTAACAAAAACGCGTCTACGCTAAACTGACACATACCATCCTACATACACGATATGTGTATTCTCACAAAAATATTTACTATGATACAAATTAAACATTGGACTAAAGATTTTAAAAGAAATTCAAGGTCATAAAATACCTTTCAATTTCCGTAATTTTCCTGTTAAATCAGTTTTAAAATTATGTTTGTTTTCGTTTATATTTTTGCTTATTACTAATGCTGTATTTTAAGTTTCAGCCTTATACGAACCAGCGGTAAACAACTTACAGTCCGTGTGAATTAGAAGACAATAAATCTGATTTTTCATTCTTTCTTTCTGATTTCATATCATCATAAAGTTAAAAGTAATGAACATGAAGTGTCTATTAGTTAGGTTATTTATAAAACTCATTATAAGTTAGCTAATTCACTCGGATTTTGCTAGGCCTTAAACAAGATGCATTTTGACAGTCGTTATCGCTATTGATAATAAACTAAATAATTAGAATGAACTCATTGATATTTAACGCAGTATGGTTTTTAATAAGAGAAAGCGTCAGGGAATGTCAAAAAACACCTCGTCTACGGTCTCTTTTGGTAGAACCATGGTTTAATAAAATATTATGCCTAGTATACGATTGACATTTGACAGCTTGTCTAAGGGTGACGTCATTAACGATATCGATATTCCTTAAATACATAACATATGTTGACTTTATTAATAATTTTTTCAACTTAAAACCTTGACGTTAGATTCTTACTGCGCTTTCGGGCGGGATTTAAGTCAATTCCCTATGCTATCCACCACAAAATAATAATGAGACTCTTAATTATGAAAAAATATTTTTCGCCTGGATTTATTGATATTGACAAAATTATAATGTCAACTAGAGCGACTAAGAATGCTAGATTTTCTTAGACCATGGTTTGATCGTGTATGACGTAACGGGTGATGTAACAATATGGCGGCTGCAGGCGGGTCGCGGCGTCGGTCGCGGCGCTCGCGCGTGTGCGGCGGCGGCGCCTGTCGCGTCACACACTCCGACACTGAAATCCCGCTCGCTCTCCAGCCTCGTAAAGTGACCGCCTGATCTACACACAACCCACGACGAAACTGCACGTGGTAACCATTCGGCTAACCCATCTCGACATTGCGGCCGATTCCACTGCACACCTAAACTTAGTATAAACAAGATAAATATCTATTTGTATGGCAATACGATATCTGCATATCGATATTTGATGGATACGACCATGCCAAATAGGTAGAAATATTTTTCATTTTTTTCTTAAATTAGTTTATTTCGAAAGATTAAAAAAATTGGAGATTCATTTAAAGCTGCAAAATTATTTTCGCATTGCTTCTTAAGTCATTTTGAATATACCTCAAATATATGAATATGTGTCACTATTTTAACACCTTAATAACTGCAATAATCTAAAATAAGTTTAGTTTACGTGCGGTGAAATCGGCACCATTGACTAACTAAAGGTTAATTGTTTCAACTCTCTTGTCACCATTAAATATTGTAGTCTAATTTGACGGACACACGAAGATTTAACCTGCTTTTAATCTAACAAAATGGTAATATCATTGTTTCTGAATTCATAAAATAAGAAATATTTAATGTCAAGTATTGTTCGACCACAGTTTTATGTAAAGTTTACTTTAAAAGTGTTTCTGTTCATGACGGCCGTTAAACGTTGAATAAGTGTCCGTCAAGTGTTATTGAAACGACGTACCCTAATTCGTGACACATTATATACTAAATAAAAATCGATCTGAACTAACACCACCATTGAGTCCTTGGAGCCCTGCTCCTATGTGCCACTTGGTTGACCTAACCCATGCACAGATCATGCTGCATGTTACTTTCAACACCACGATCTAACTGTAAACGACCCTCGAATATATATTTTACGATATGACTCTTAATACGAAAGGTATACTATTTTTTTATAATAAATTTTAATCTGAACTAGATTTGGACCAGCGTTCTTTTGTATGTATTCTTAATCGAAACCGAACCGCTGCTACAGATCTGCACGTTAAAATGTTCGTTTTTTCTCTATTAAGTGATTATATGATGTAAAAACGAATCTGAAATATAGTTCAAATACTTCTACAGTGAGACTTAAGACAGTATCATAATTGTACAACAGCCAGTAAGTCACACTAAGTATTCGTTATCGAATTATATGTAATTATTATAATTTTGTATTTGAATATAAATGTTCAGTTACTAATATGTTTTGTCGTTGTAAAACATTGTCCTTGTAAATTCCTTAGCAATAATGTTGAACATTGAATAGAATAATTCAATCGAAAAACGAAAATCGAAAAGATAAAATTTCAACGAAAACGAATTATTTTCTTGTTGTTCTTAGTAACATACCGGCAAGATCGGTAGGAAATTGTTATCTTGGCAGTATCGCGTATAGAAAATGTGTACCTTGGTACATAGGCACTAAATTCTATGTATTACACATTTAAATACGTAATATGTAGCTGATATTTAATGATAAAGCATTTTATCGGTACTTGTGGTTAAAATACCACTTCTAAATTAATTACTACATTTTTGAGAATTTAGTGTGTCTTCACCAAATTCATTTTTGGAAGTGACGTCATCAACCTAATAACACGCTCGACCAATCAAATTGCAGAATTTAAAATTTTCTGCTATTTGATTGGTGTAGGGTTGGTCGGTTGATACCCCCACTTTTTTTTAAAAACTTTAACGAACTGTAGTCAATTGCGAACATCAAAATATATTACTTTTTCGCTATACAGCTCTTAATATAACATATCTCAACGTTATACAGGGTTCGTGCTACCTCTTATAACTATTCGGTAAAGCAATGTAATTTTAGTGAAAATTTCGTAATTTCAAGAACCTTATTTCAGCGACGAGAAATGTGAATGTGTTTCTAGCTTTCTTATGGATTCGTAAGAATAGTGTGTGTCAGGGGTTCAGTAATCTGTACCCACAAGTATATTGGGAAGAGAGAACAAAAAAATGATGATGTCTGGTTATTGTAATGAACCTTTTTTATATTTGTTTTGCTATACTAATTTTATTATATACCTAGGTACCTACATTTTAGCAAATTATTAATAAACAAATTATACTATTATTTTTATTTTTAAATTAATAACAATAATATTTTGTTAAAACATAATGAAATGTTCGCAACATTTTCGCAAAATTGTCGTAAACGTAAAAATACAAAAATATAAACTTAAATTTTATTATTACTTAAAAAATGAAAGTGTGATCTGAAGTATAGTCAAGTCAAGCTCTAATCAAGTTTTTGTATAATGAAATTCGACTATTTTTTACTGATATGAACAAGGCCTAAATATTTTTCCTCGCAACACGTAGAAGGCCTAGCCTGAACTTAAATTACGAACAATATAGTAACTTTTCTTAATTATTCTTTTCGCTTCGGTACAAAAAAAAACATAAAATGTCTAGTCAGTAATTTTTTTACGAAATATTCCTAGCTAAAAATAATATGAAAAATTAAAAATAATAGTTCTGTACACCTTATTAACGCCTAATGGTTTTAAGATTCCATTGATGTGGATGTAGTTGTACCCTTTTTTGAGACGTTGTCCCATAAATATATATCAAAAAGCTTTTATATATTTAATAAACTAATTTTCGCTTCTTTTCTTATATTCATTTATTTTTATTTCTTCTCACGGTGATGTTCGTTAAAAAATCGGGCTAACTGGAAAGAATTTCGTGTATAATTGCAAACAAATCCCTTAAATTTTGCGCAAGGATATTTTAAATTTGACATTATTGTGACAATACCGGTAATTCTGCTGCCGCTAACTAAGTTGTTGCTATATTCTTGCAACGGAAGTAGAAGAAGGAAACTATGGAGGGTATAGGTAAGGAGGAACATCTCATCTCTTCTTCTCATCTTATAGGAGAATAACTAAAAATGTGTCCAGCTGTTGCTATAAATAACAGTTCAAAAACCTTCCAGATTGGCGTTAGTGGAATCTACAGTGTATGGTATGAACTATGGTGTGAACGTAGCAATTACCCGCACACCGGTGCTGCCTCTAGTGGATCTTTTTTAAATCTTCCCAGGAAAAAGTCTAATTGAAGTACCAAATCGGACGAGAATCGGAGCGTGCCTATTCTAATCGTCGTAATATTACGTTCTATGATTTAAATCTCATGAAAATCATAAATTTCGAATTATTTCTCTTTGATTAGACGTGCGATATGTATTTTCGAATTTGGCGCTTCTTTTA
>DVZL01007870.1:0-10528 GCA_018236625.1 Lasaia peninsularis
CGGTAGACTTGCATATATGGTCTAACAGCCCGATTACAGGGCAGCGGCGCACCTACAACATCTATTGTGTCTATAGGCCACGGTTGTCTCTTACATTCTGGAGACCCGTGCGCCTGTTCGCTGTTCGTATACTATAAAAAAAATCCGTTGGTTACTTTCTGTCTATCTATTTGTTCCGGCTAATCTCGTAAACAGCTGGTGCGACAGCGAACGAAGCTGATGTAATGGAGTAACATGAACTATTTTAACATTAGAAACATATCAAACAGTGAAATTCAAACGCCGGCAAAGTCACGGGTACAACTTGTATGAAATGAAATATTTTTGTTCTGTTTGGAGTCTAAACTCATAGCCATTCTGATTTTTAAGCTATAATATGGTTTTGTACCCATTACTATCTTAAAAATGCAATTAACTATATCGAGTTTTTGGATTTCCGCGCTATCAACTATAATCTCGAAAAGAATCCAAAATAGTCTGCCTCATTCCAGACCAAAAATAATAGGAAAACTTACAGCTTTTGGCTGTAATGACTAGGCTCTTCCTATTGGTCGGCTCCTTTCCCATTCTACAAGTTATTGGTTCAGTCTTATTGTACTTCTCTCATTGGATATAATAGACCAAAACCGTATTTTACAGCCAATCAGTGCATGTGACACTGATTTAACATTTTAATGTTAAATGTAGGTAGGTACTTACATTTTTTTTATTCTTTATTTTACTACTTTCATGAAAGGGAAATCAATTTATACTTTAAATATATCAAAAATAATAGTAGCCTAAGTTATTATCTCAGCTATCTATAAGTGAAAATCCCGTCAAAACCGTTCCAGCTATTCCTGAGCATATCCGGCACAAACAGTCATACTGACACAATTGTATTATTTTAACATTCATTTTCATTTTTTACGTAGATGTAATTTTATATATTTTAATAAGTTTTTTTTTAATTTTATTTAATTTGATATATTTTAAGTGTTTTTTATTATGTTTCTAATTTTATTGTTTCTTTTTTTTGGTCCAAAGTTTGGCTGGTTGAGAATGCTATACGCAATAAGCTCGTATTTTGTAACATATCTATGTGTATATGATGTACAAAAAATAATAAATAACAATTTTTTATAATCTTAGAAAGAGGCACTTTAATTTTATTCATTTATTTAAGATAAATCTCACCTATTAATCCCAGGGATATTTAAAAGAAACCTATTCAAGGATAGCACCAACTCTCTCCCCGACAAAATTCCCGCATTACCCAATATATACCGTTTTTAAAATATTAATAACAAGTGGTCCACTAATGAAGAACAAACGTAGTGGCGTGGGAACCGGCCATTGTTGGAGCGCCAGTTTCTAAGGCTAGGCACTGAACCGCGGCCTGTGATAACGCCGGAATAATGTCCAATTATACCTGTTTATCCGACAAATTAATAACTGAACGTAACTGATGCGTGGTGAACGATTGTGGACGAGCCGGGGTGAACCGCTGCCTAATGTAGAGCATGGAGCTTGAGACGTGTGCTAAGGACGGCCACAGACTGTTGTGAGTGGAACGTCCACGAATGATTGAACGAAACGAATGCGTAGTGAACGACTATGGCCGAGTTGAAGTGAACCGCTGGCTTATGTGGAGCACGGAGCTTGAGACATGTGCTTAAGACAACCAAAGATTGTTGAGAATGGAGCGTCCACTAATTACTGAACGAAACTAATGCTCTGTGAACGACTATGGCCGAGTTGGAGTGAACCACTGGATTATGTGGAGCACGGAGCTTGAAATATGTGGTTAGGACGGCCACAGGCTGTTATGAGCGGCACATGCACGATTGACTTAACAGAACTAATACGCGGTGAGCTATTCTGGACAAGTCTGAATGAACCCGTGGAGTGAACCGCTGGCTTAAGTGGAGCACGGAGGGTGAATGATTCTGATAATATATTCATATAATAATATAATAAATAAACATATATTACTAAAGATGACAATGGTGATAAAATTAAAAAAAAACTATTTTGTATAATATACATATGTATGAGTGAAATAGACTGACAGATATCTACACATATAAATGAAATTTAAGTGTCTGTTTGTAATATTAGAATATTTTTTTTTCAGAATTTTATTTTAATAAATGTATAAAATAAAATAATTAAATAAAAACGCAACCGAAGTCGCGGCACAGCTAGTAGTAAACAAAATAAAAGTATATTAATAAGAATGACAATTTTGATAACATTAAATACATTTTTATATAATGATCATATATTATGTGTATACACAGGAGTAGATAAAATAGATTAAAAGATATATGTGATAAAAAATCTTATATATACCCTTGTACGTCGGTAAAAAAGCTTGCGGCCGCTCTTATTTCAAGTTCAATTATCAGGTCCCAAGGTGCAATAACATTTTGACCAATCTTTTTTAGATAACTGTCCTTGTTCGAAGAAAACTTGTGTAAAAACAAAATTAGTAACTTTTTGCAATAAAACAGATCAAAGCGGCAGCCTCTGAAAGTATTATTATACTAACTGTACATATCAAGTCTCCGAAACCAGCATGTTTGTATGAAGAGACTAGTGAACGTGGAGAAAGCTATACAAGTATGATACGCTCAACACTCTCTGCCTACACGTAAAGGACTTGGCGTGAAGATATAAATGTTGATCACGGTATTATAAAACAGACTATGCAGGAACTCGCCCGAGTAGGGAGTCACCGCCTTACCTATTCCTGCCGCCATAATGACACTGTCGTGTTCCGGTCTGGAGGGTAAGTTAGCCAGTAAACTTGCACATCAGGCCTAACATCCCGGCCACAGGACTGCGACGCACCTACAACATCTATAGTGTCTATGGTTTGTCACTTACCATCAGGAGACCCGTGAGCTTGTTTGTTGTCTTATCATATAAAAAAATATTACAAAATTCATTATTTCCGTATTTTATGTGAACATTACGACGTCCTCTTATACATTTTTTATGGGATAGGAGAGCGAACAGGCACACGGCTCTCCTAATGGTGTGAGACAACCGCGGCCTATAGACACCATAGATGCTGTAGGTGCGCCGCTGTTTAGTTAGACCTTATGTGCAAGTCTACCGGCTACCCTACCGTCCGGAACGGAACACGCCAAAGTCATGGTGGTGGATCCCTACCCGGGCGAGTTGCTACACAGCACTCTACCACCAGTAAAATAGTTTGTTTGATTCAGAACAATAGTTTTATGTAACTCGTTACTAAAATACCACAATTATTTTTAATAACTATTGTCAATAAGTAATTGTTTATTGTTATGTTGAAAAGACCAACATATAAGGTTTTTGTTTTTCTTCGACTTCACGATAAGAAATGACTCATAATCTATACAAATAAACAATATTTAAGTGACGATTTGTAAAATTAAAATAACCGCTTCTTACTGAATGCAAATGTATATATGTACTAAATTAACATTTCTTTTTACAATAACTGTCTGTCTGTTTATTTAGATTAATCTCTTGATCGGCTGGATCGATTTTGGCAGGTCTTTCACTGGCAAATAGCTGATGTAAAAGGGAGTCACTTAGGCTACTTTTATTTAATACAATTACAATTACTTAGGCTACTTTTATTTAATACAAAAACATAAACGAAGTCGCAAGCACAGCTTGTTATAAGTATAATTTTTGGTATTCGCTTTAGTAAATAATGCTTATAATGTAGGGATTAGGCAAAAGTCTAGACTGGTCTAACTCTGGATAATTATATTCTAACGTGCTCTTAGAGTTTATATGGAGACTCTCGACACGAACCTCGCATAATACACAAGCAATTTAGTTGTCTTTCCGGGTACCCACAGCCATCCATATTCTCATTATGTATCTGTTGTGTCAATCTTTCATCTTTATTCTCTCCATATGACCGATATAATTTATCTAATTGAACAAACCCTTTCTCATATTTGTCATATATATTACATCCCTTATTATGTAAATAAGAAAGTCTCGGTTTACATGTAATTTTAATCCGAGGCGAAGCAAATATCGACAGGACATATCCGCTTCAGGGAATATCCTAATTTTGTTCCCATTCAAAGTTACAGTTAATGAATAAACTTTTATTGTGCAAAAAATATTAATTGTTGGAAAAATTCACAACGCATTAAGAAATGTTACAATTAAGTTCAAAATTATCAAATTTAACGTTGCCACTAACTTCATTATTTCACTTCTGTTGCTAATTAGCCTTATCTTTGTTACTTTTACTCCCAGCCAGTGATGGGCGGTTGGCGTACAAACATTCGATTGTTAAAACGACATTAAAACGACTTATTCGGATATTTAAAATATAATGTCGTAAATTGTTTTTACTTTACTAAAAAATAATTAAATTGTAGCTTATTTAAAGAGAATGCGAGCGTCTATAATAAAATAAGGAGTTCTAACTAGTTTTTTTTAACTAGTAATAATTTACGTGAACTGAACATTGTAATGTTAATCAATTTATGCGATCGACGTCCCCTCCGAATCAATCAGTTTTTTGACATTTTCGTTAGCGCCATTCTCAAAAGTGTTTCAAATTTTTCTACCAGATCTAAACATATTTGGTAGTATATAATATGTTATGAATAAATATTTACACCATGCTACAATCGCATCTCCAATCTCTGCTAATTTTTTTAACATCACAAAGATAGCGAATAAGTAGGCCGCGCATGGTCCAAATAGCTCGTGTATTATCCGAATATCTTCGAAATCGAGGTTTTTGTATCAACGGAGTAATTAATGTGGAGGAATCTAGCCAAGTATGTAGGATTCATGACACTTGGCACCCGATACTTTCTGCCTACCCTACAACAGACCTGACGTGAAGCTACGTATGTAACCAATATCTTGGGCCATATTTGCCAGTCTATTGGCTACCATACCTTCATACTACAGTGAGCACAGACACACGGGCAGTAGAACTGATTCTCTGCTTTGGACGTAGTCCTAAATATTACATAATATCTTAACATTACACTACCATGAAATTAATTCTAATATTAATGTTCTTTGACAGATTATCCTGGCCGACGAGTGTACCGAAGCGGAAGGCAGAGCCTGGCATATGAAACACTTCGCCTGCCAAGAATGCTCCAAGCAACTTGGAGGACAGCGTTACATCATGAGGGAAGCTCGACCTTACTGCCTGCCCTGCTTCGACAATTGCTTCGCGGAATATTGTGATGCTTGTGGAGAACCTATTGGTGTTGATCAAGGACAAATGTCTCATGAGGGCCAACACTGGCACGCCACTGACAGGTGCTTTGCCTGCCATACATGCAGAGCAAGTTTACTTGGTCGACCGTTTTTACCGCGCAAAGGCGCTATATTTTGCTCTATCGCATGTTCAAAGGGAGAACCACCCACACCTTCAGACTCTTCGGGACCAGGACCTCGTCCTCCTAGAGTGCCACGTCCACGACGAATGCCTTCTCCAAAATCTCCGCCTAGATCACCTCAAAGGGAGCATTCTCCTCACGTGGATGCTGATTCTGAGCCAAGTAACTCCTTAGCTCCAGAATCACCACCACCCCATCCACCCCCACCGCCTCACGCTTGCCTTAGTCTGGACAGAGCGTTAGCAGACTTAAGACTAGAGCAGACAGCAACTGAACACCAAATACCTCCAACTCCAGAATCAGAAGACCCAGTCGAGACTGAAAATTGGAAACCTCCCCCACCGGTCGAAGCTCAGGCTGTCGTAACTCCTGGGCACTCTACCTCAATGCCCGAGTTGACGCTTGTTGATGGAAAAAGAAAACCAAGAGGGGGGAGGACCGTTCGTTTTTGTGGAGATGATAACGAGGCGTTTGAGCCCGATGAGCCCATTAGGAAAGAAAAAGTGAAAGATGACGATGCAAGCAGCTATTGCAGTACCTGTTCCTCATCATCTTCTTCGAATGAATCATATACTTTGCCTACGAGAAGAGCTTATGGTGGTGTAAGGATATCTTATGTCCCCAACGACGCGGTGGCTTGCGCTAAGCGTGAGAGACAGAAGAAGAATCCTCATCATGATAAAAATTGTATAATTTCGTGATCCTGGGTCCTCCTGGTGCCTCCTGGTGAATATAACCTCCGATCGAAAGACTGAGTTAGCCCCTAAAATGCCATAGTAATGTAATTTGTAAGTATATCTGTCTTCCTTAGGCCTTTAGAACCGCAAGTTTCTTAATTTAAAGCCTAATAGTTCATTAAATTGATAAAAATGTTCTTTCTTTTATTTAAACTTGAAGAATTACGATTTGATTAATATTGGCTTCGGAGTCTACTTAATTATTATAAAATTAAGAACATTTTTTCTAAGCCCAAGTATAATAGACCCAGGATCATTTCAAAACAATACAACTTATTGGGCAACAAAACGAAAGATTTTAACCATGTCATGAGATACGTTTTGAACTTTTACAATTTTATTAATTTATTACAGCTTCCCTTGCGAATTTAGGTAAAAATATGCATATATAGGCTATCTTGCCATTATGATTACATATTTCTTGCCACTTCAAATATTTTTAGAATAAATGCTTGAAGTTACGAAAAATGAACGTGCCTGTTAACAAACGCTTAAAATATTTTAGTGCAATTGTTCTACTTCACAATATATTTGAGTTATAAAAGAAATTAACTTGAAAAACTCGAAAAAACTCGAAATAAATTTAACGCATTGGCAGAAACTCAAAACCCAATGAAATTAAGTTCTATCAACGCATTTTGCAGCTGTATTTGGCACAGCTTAATGGACATTAAGAAGCAGATCAAAAAAGTTCCATTGTTGCAATCTACAAAATAAAAATAAAAAAAAACTTAAACTGAACTTCAAAGTCGCATTTATCATTTTGGATTATACAAAATGAAATGCCAGTATCCTTCCCGGTACAGATTTGAAAGGATTACCACTAGCATTATTTAAAAGGTGCTATGAATGTCGTAGCGGGTGGCCTTTTTTTCAACAAATTTGACGTGAAATTCGCGAATAGGTGAATGAATTCAAATATTTCAGCCAATACAAATGTAGCTCATGTAAGATAATGCCACGTAAACGATTTTGATTGGCCAATTAAAGTTTATCGTTAATTCCACCAATCAAAATTTATGCGAATAGACATATCGCTTAAGCGCGGTCTTCCCATATCCTATATCATATCTATAGCCAGTTGCTGTTTGTATAATAAATATTTTAGTACAAACCATAATGTATTAAGTATGTAATACGATTTTGTAATTATAAGTCTGTGTTCAAATTGTAAATATTTTTAGACTTAGATTAGAATAGGGAAATATTTTTTTAATATGTAAAAATAACAATTGTAATACATTTGTACCATTTTTAAGTTGTATTAGACTGCAGGGATTTTAATCAATGATAGAAACGACCGTCCCTTTTTCATAATCTTGTAGATCCTACTACAAAATACCACCGATAATGTAAGGTTTATTTTGTCATCGAAGAAAAAACAATTAATTATTATTATTAGAGAAACACATTTTATAATAATTAATTTTAATTTATTACATAAATAAAAAGTTTTTGTTTGTTTAGCATGATGTGAATAAATATTTTTTAACTTTTCTAATTTTTTGATCAACATTGACCCATTTTTAAATTCAAATTGTGTTTCTCTGATATAATTGTTAATTTATGTTGTATTTATATTTTCTTAAAAATCTATATCCAGAAGGTGATTTATGAAAACTACAGGACGGTCTAAGCAATAGTTTATTTTAAATTAGAAATACACAAAGTCGGTCTTTTAAATGTAAATTATCGAACAAAGCTTGAAACGTAAATAATTGTTTCGAAAATGTTATCAAGAAATAAAAGTTTATTTTTTATTTGTGTAAACTTGTGTTTCCTCATATTTCTTTTTTTTACGTGCTCTCACCTTTGGATACTTTTAACAGATAAAAATCAAATTTTCCACCCAATGCGTCATGTGCTGAAACTATTTTGGCAGACAATACAATGGTTGTGACCTTTAACGTAATGTGCCGAAACTATTTAATATTATCATATTTGTATCGAATAATGGTCTAATATCAAGTACAGAGATGTGCTTATCATGACCCTCCATTTCAATATTTATTAATTTGTATTACGGCATCTATGTTTTTTAAAATTATATAACTTACTCACATACATGCAGAGAGTATGGAGTGTCAAGTGTCACAAAAACATTACTTGAAAATTTAAAACGTCTAAAAACGCTCTAATTTCTAAATCTATTTTAGTATTATACACATACTTATTTTAGTCTTACTGTCCGGCGATAGTCGTACCACTAAACTTGTTTCATGTGGTTTTTTTTACTTACTGCAATATCAAATATAAGTCAAAAGTCGGTCGAACAGTTTTAAAGGAGTTTCAAAACCTTTTCTATTACAACCTGTCTTTTCCGCTTTCATGGCAATGACAATGTTACAGGAGCACAAGTCCATAAAGAAGTCATTAAAAATGTCATTCAGATATTATATTGTTTATTTCTAATCATGAAGCTAAAGGTAAATGAAGATGACGCTACTAATCTCTAGAATTTTAGGTAATATGGAACATCTATACCACTTTCATCAGGCCGGCTTATTTTGTCTTTGACAAGTCCCATTGGCCTGACTAGATTGAGATAGCAATTCTATATATTGAGGACAGATATTTGTTAAGAATGTAATCTCTAGAGAGTACCTTTATCTTCATGGAGGACAACCACATAAAAAAGTTATCAAAAAACATAATTTTAATAAATTGATCAGTTACTGCCTCCTAATAACGACCTGACCGTAATACTAAACATCTATGTCATTCTCATAGATCCGGTTATTTCATTCTCAGAGGCCGGTATGTTTTAACTTTGACAACACCACAAAAACTGAGAAAACGAGAGTTTGGTCAGGTTAAAAAGAGTAAGTAATACTACAAATGCGGGACAAGTCGCTATTTGGAGTGTAATCTCCTGATAGTAAATACCGTTAGCTTCATGGTTACCACGCGCGCGAAATTTTTTTTATTTAAATGTCACGTGACATTTTTGTCACAGTCACAGATAAGTAAGCGAACAGTTTTGTTTTTTTTTTGTAAACGAGGTTTAAGCCGCTAGTTGGATGCCAATTACGGTCACAATTTACATAATAACAACGGTTGTGTATTGTTTAATACAATAATTTGTAATGATAAAAATGTAAGTTATTGTAATTTAGAGAGAATAAAATGTTTTTTTTTTAACTTTTTTTTATTTCGGTGTAACTACTAGTCAACGAGTAGATAGCTGTTTTACTTTGAAACTGATTTTTATCGACTTCAAGAAAGGAAGAAGTTCTGAATTTATCTTTTAACTAAGTAATGATTTTTTTAGACCCTTTAACGACTCGATCAAGCAAGGCACACAATTTACTCTCAACGTATCGCTTCGCAACCGAAGTATGTTCAGACTTCAGAATTAGGCTACACTACACGACGGCAGAACGATGAGTGGCGAACTACCGATGGCAGAGTTCTATTATGATTATTTCATTATTTCATTGTTTATGCTCCTAAGTTTTTGTATTAGGTAACGTTTTGTGAGTATGGTATTATCAACTCACTCTGTATGTAAGTATAGGTATAGGTAACCCACAACAAAGTTTATTTCTATTTCTGGTAGACTCCAGGTTTTTTGTCATAGCTTACCACAAAATATATAATCTACTGCCTATAGAGACGTGACTGTATAAGATGCATTATTTGTCAGATCTTCGTAAACCAAACTTTCATACTAATATTATCATTGTCAAAATATTTATCATGTTTTCAACCCTTCGCACGAAAAGTAGCCCGCTAAACAATAATTGCCACTTTTCAACTCCTTCGAGCAGAAAATAATATTCACGCCTCGGACAGTAAAAAAGAAAACAAAAGTGCCTTCATGTATATCGTCCCCGAAAGGTTAGGCAGAAGTGTGCTAGTATATCCACGATTAGTACCTAAGTCCATTATATATACTAGAACACCCACAAGTAGCCAAGGTAATAGGGTCCATAATATGATAGATAGCAAGCCTATCGCCATTCTAATCCCGGGAAATGTAATGTTTACTCAGAATAGTCTGAAGAACATTTAAGAAAAGTTGTCCGACCTGGGAATTGAACCCGGGACGTTACGTGACAGCCGTACTGTTACACCACAGAGGCGATAAAAAAGAAACTCATAGAAAGCCTCAGATCACATGTTTGGCCAAGTCAGCTTCGTCTCTGTCGACAATTACATTAGATGAGGGATTTCTAGGGATGAAATGTACTACGAGTATATTATTCGTTTGTTTACCGAACTTTTGCGTTACTATGGATAAATTTTATACTTTTTATACGTAGTTATAATCAGGAGCCTCGGTGGGCTAGCAGTACGCGCTTCGGACTTCCATCCGGGTAGTCTAAATCAGAACCCCTCCATATACCCTTTTTTTTATAGTATAAGACAGCGAACAGGCACACGGGTCTCCTGATGGTAAGAGACAACCGTGGCCTATAGACA
>DVZL01007871.1:0-10527 GCA_018236625.1 Lasaia peninsularis
CACACCAACAAGATATACACTACAAACTTTCTAAGAGTAGGCAATACATAAATTAGTGCTCAGTGATACCTCTTTTACAGGTGTAAACTACATGAATATTGAGCGTCATTCAATATTGAGCGTATTTTTTCATCAGCAAGTAATTTGCATAGTTATAAGTAAATGATATTCCAAAAAACAATATGTACTACAAAAACACCGAACAAAGTACACCCAGGTACACTACTTATTGAATTGAGTCGAAGTGAAAAAATGCAAATACAACTTTAAATTAGAACTCAAAAACGCGGAAAGCTAACTCTGGAAAATGTTATGAAACAGCTTTAATCAAGTAACACTCATGCCGTGCTAAGTAAGGCGAAGTTAAATAAAGATCCAATGCAACTATTCCCAGCACGTCGCAGGCGCATGCGCTTTTGTTCTAAACTTTTGACTGGATCAAATTAAAAATGAATGCAATGCACAGAGTAAATTTAGGGTTGGAGCCTGTACTACTTTGAGAGTAATTTAATTTCGGAAAAACATCTATTTTTAGTGGAATTTGGTAAAACTTACAGATACAATAACTAGAACGTAGTTACTTAGTTTTATTCTTTTTTTTCTAATTTTAGGGTCCCGTATCCAATGGGTAAAATCGGAAAACCAATCTGTATCTGATGAAACGCGATAGCTAGACAGTTAATTTTTTAAATAATTATAATGTATTTCTGTTGCTCTTATAACAAATAGTGAAAACAAAAAAAATTAACTGTACAACAAATGTGACTTTTTGCCATTTTTATAGATAGGTGCTCAAGACTTGTTAGCGTTTTTATTTAAATATTTTATTTCATACATTTTTAACATAAAGCTCAAGCCGCTTCTTATTAAATTAGCTATCTGCCAGTAAAAATCCCGTCAATATCGGTCCGGTATTAGCGGGTACAAACAGATAGACAGACAGACCAAATAGATGGCGCTGTGCATTTTTACATCACGTCTTTGTATTTACTCGTCCTTATAGATAGAAATTTAGTGCCGAATCTAAAAATAGATGGCACTATGCATTTTAACATCGCGTCTCTGAATTGACTCGGTCTTTTTTATTATATATACGTCATTGGTTATCTTCTTCAGTACTTCAATTATATTTATTTGTTTAGATTTAGATGTATCATAATTATTTCATGGAAATAGGTATATAGTAACCTCAATAAATTAAATAAACAGCCAGACTAGGGATGACGATTCTTTCTGAAAAAGATCGATTTTAATCGATTCGAATAGTAACATGATGAATCGATTCTCAAAAAAATCGAGGTCTAAAAGATCGATTTCTAAAAATCATTTTTTTAATTTGTGATGACAATGTAATTATAAATCAAATTTTAATAAAAACAATATAAATATATAATTAACAATTTCTTATCAGTAGATATCAATATTCCCTGATATTATAATAGCACTTATTTTATTCCATACAAAAGTATCAGATCGGGTATAAAATGGCTTACAAAGTTAAGAAAATGCAGCATGTTGTTCCTAATAATAATTAGTATCTTAACAGAAAAAAATCGAATTTTGATTTTCAAGGGTGATATATCGATTCACTGAATCGATCTAGTGCTATCCATCGATATTAAAATCGATCTTTTTGGGCTCGAAAAATCGATTCTTCGATTAATCGATCTCAGATCACCATCCCTGTCATCAATAGATTTAATAAAGAGCCAGACTTGGATATATTCATGTTTACCACGCAAATGCTTCAGCCAACGAGATGTTCAAATTGTGTTATTAATGTTCAATAGACAATAATATATTTCATAGAACTACTGAAATACCAGCATCAATATAATTGTATTATCATGCTTATCCAGTCTAAACTACACAAATATATAAAATTGGAGTGTCTGTATGTAATAATAAAATAACCGCTTTTTACTAAAACACTATGTATGTTTACAAGGCATATATAACAGTATATTTCAGAATTTTTGCCTACATGTCTGTCTGTTTGTTTGTACCGGCAAATCTCTTAATACACTAGCAGACAGCTTATTTAATAAGGAAAGGCTTCAACCTTCACTTTTGAATTTTATTTTAGAAATATATAAAACAAAAATTAATAAAAACGCGAACGAATTCCTTAACACAGCTAGTAGTAAGATATAGCTTTTACAATTAATAATTAAATAAATATAAATTATGTGTTAAAATACTACATTTTGTTTTTTTTCCATAATTATTGTATGCCCGGCAATAATTATGGAAAAAAAAACAAAATGTAGTATTTTGTTTTTTTTTCCATAGTATGGCGGGAGTATAGAGAACATAAAATAATTTAAAATAAGAACTTTGTATACCTATATTCCATAATAAATTACTGATTTCATTTGAAAATATTTGACATTGTGGTAGAATATGTTGGTATTATTAAAGACTTTTGTAACAAGTTTTAACACACATCGGCAAATAAATGTTTATTTCAATTAATATACAGCACAGCCCTAGAACTAAAAGCTAGCGACCGCATATGTAACATACTTCGACTTTTCAATACGACGTCGAGTCAGGTTTAATTGGGTTCGCGCGGGTCTCGCGGTTCGTCACGGGATTTCGCTGTAAAAATGAACAACTTCTATTACAGACGCGGGCACTAATTAAAATTTGTTTTACGAGTATGAATACGTAATCAATTGGTGATTTCAATCGTTCATTTTGTTTCAGTGATGCAGTTTATGTTCACAGAAAACTCGCAGGAAAGCCGCCTAAGATTTTATAAATACTACTTTGTTATATATAAGGTTGAGAAAAAAGTTTCTTTCAAGAAAATTCAAATGTTTTTTATAGTTTATTTACATTTAACTAAAGTAAGTTGGTACCATTTTGTTTGATAACTTATTGCCATCTTGTAGGTAGGGACATGATCCCATTGCTATAGAAATTTTGGGGTTTCTGGTCAAAATACCGCTACAAGTGGTTTTGGCAATCCTCTCGTGATGTTAACCTGACACTGCCTAGAGAATTCTGAAGAGAGAGAAACAGGTGGAAATCTGAATAAACTATACGGCGGATGCATTAACACCTCCCAGCCAAACTCTCTTAATTTTTGCCGAGTGGCTAAAGATGTGTGAGGTCTAGCGTTATCACGATGAAAAACCACACCCCTTCTGTTGATTAATTCCGGTCACTTTCTCTCAACTTCTTGCTTTAATCTCATCAGTTGTTTTCAGCGGTTTGCCCGCGTCCCCTCTATAGAATAGACCATCTGACTCTCTGTCTGGCAGTTTGTATATGACGAACATAGGTTAAATAGTGATAGAGTTCTATGTAGGAACTTGCCCAGGTAGAGATCCACAGCCAAGCTTGTTGGGAATTGTAGGATAGCCGATAAGCTTACATATTACGCCTTAAGCTGGTAACTCGACGGCGACGCACCAGCAACATCTATGGTGTCTATAGATCACTGTTGTTTAATATCAGGAGAGCTGTGAACTTGTTAAATGTTCATAATTACATCACAATAGAATTATTAGACTAAAGTAGCGATTATTTTATACATTTCTAAAATAAAATTCTAAAATAAAAGTAGCCTAAGCTATTCCTTATTACATCAGCTTTCTACCAGTGAAAGTACCGAAAGTACCGTCAAAATTGGTCCAGCCGTTTCAGAGATTAGCTGGTACCAACAGATAGACAAATGGATATGTGTACATCGAGCCTCTGAATTGACTTGGCCTTAATTATAAATAAAATTTTAGTACCAAATCTGAAGATAGATGGCGCTGTGCATTTTTTACATCGCGTCTCTGCATTCACTCAGCTTTAATATACGTCATTGCCCATCACCTTAAACATTCTAATTTTATTTCTTATTAATATTTATCGAGGATCAGAATTACGAATATGAACATCATAATCGATGTAACTCTGAAAGGACATATTTGATTTATGTTGTACCAAAACACTTCTCTATATTATAATAAAGGTCAACAGCGGTCAGTTGATGGGGGAATCGTTTTACATATAGATAGATTTTCCTAACAACGCTATTGCATAAATATATTTCCAATCTCTGATAGAAATATCTGGAGAATAGGTACTGAAGCGAGAAATTTATCTAGATTATAGGCGCCTAATAATATTTCAATATGAAATACAAGACGCTCAAGTTATAATAAAATCATTTTATGTAAGATTAGCGGAATCTGTCTGTAGGTATGTCACCAGTCTGAATCTTGTAGATCGTGATATCTCATTAAATATGCGGCTATAACAAAAAATACTAAAAATCTGTCAAGTGCGAGTCGGACTTGCGCATAAAAGGGTTACAGTACAGAGTAAATACACCAAAACAACATTTTTTTAGAACATTTGTCGTCCTGTCTATTTTTACCAGCTAATCTGGCTGGACCGATTTCGACGGGACTTTCACTGGCAGACAACTAATTTAATAAGGAATGGCTTGGAAATGTATAAAATAAAATAATTAAATAAAAACGCAGACGAATCCACGGGCAAAGCTAGTACATAATATTTGTAGGAGTCACCTACAGAGAGAGCAATCATGATTCTATTTCAATATTTATCCAATTAGCCAGGTAATAAAAACAAAATATCGTAGAACGGTTTCCAAGTGATCCAATTTTAAATTGAAAAGAGCGCTATCAAAGTTGTAGATTTCAATTGTTTTTACAAGATCGCAAATGTAACAGTTGGTTGTTCTTCAAGTGCTTTCGGCTGACCGGCAAACCCTCCTTATTATATGTTCCCCCTATCTCATTACAAATTGGTTGTAATTTAGGAAGCAGATATAATTTTCCATTACGCGCAGACGCTATACCCATAAGACTTTTGTATATTAAATAACAGCTGTGTCCACGACTTCGTTCGCGTTTTTACTTAATTGTTTTATCTTACACATTTCCAAAACAAAATTCTAGAATAAAATTATCCTAAGCTGTTTTTTTTATTAAATTAGCTGCCTACCAGTGAAAATCCCGTCTGGATCCAGCCGTTTCAGATTAGCGGGTACAAACAGACAAAAGAGATTGCGCTGTGCATTTTTACATCGCGTCTCTGAATTGGATGGGCCTTAAATATAAATAAAAATTAGTATCAAATCTGAAAATAGATGGCACTGTGCATTTTTTAATCGCGTCTCTGCATTGACTCGGCCTATAATATATACGCCATCACTTTAAGCACTCCAATTGCATTTATTATTTTAGTCCACGGTTAGTTCGTTGTTGACACATTGACAGTAGTGCCACCTACCGGGCCCGATTTCGTTTAAAATTTCAATCCAATTATCTTTATTTTATGAGTTGTGTGTCAGTGAAAGTCCCAACAAAATTAGTACTGCTGTTTCAGAGATTAGCGGAAATTAACAAACAGACAAAAATTCTTTAAAATATTATTTAGTAGGTACCTACTAGCTGTGCCTGCGACTTCGTCCAATTATTTTATTTTATACATTTCTTAAATAAAAAGTAGCCTAAGCTACTCCTTAATACATCAACTGTCTGCCATTGAAAGTTTCGTTAAAATCGGTCCAGTCAAGACAGACAGACAAATATTCGAAATGGTGCGTTACCAACCTGAGGCTGGGATGGTAAGCCTCTTGCGTGAGTAAGTTTACCGGCTACCCTACCCTCAAACCAGAACACGACAATGGCGAGCACTGACGCTATTGTGGCAGGAATAGGTAAAGACGGAAATAAACATTACTTATTTATTCGGAAGGTAGTTGTAAAAATTACATATTTACGTAATCTTCCCAAGAACATAAGACCATGAAAAAACCCTTTATATGTACGATTCACAAAAAACAGCAGTCCCCTTTATCTTTACATATCCCAGCCCACGCATTACCGTTAAGCGGCGTCATTGCGAGAATCGGCTCACAGATAAAAAAGCACTGTTTGTTGTGTCGTGGCGTGTGCCAAATGTGTCGTTTGGTTTTAAGAATATGTTTTTTTATGAAATTTGAAGACAAACAGATGGATTTTTTGAGGCTAAGATGTTATAGTTCGAGCACAGAAGCTAGACTTCCGACTGACCTTTGGTCGACTGAGGCAGAGGGTTCGGGTACCTAAATCCATATCCGTACTTCCGTACTTAATGTCAAATGCGAAAGTAACTCTGTCTGTCTGTTACGCTTTCACGTCTAAACCAGATTTTGATGAAACTTGGTACAAAGATAGAATTAACCTTTAGGAAGGACATAGGCTACTTATTACTGCAAAAAGTAAGTCCCTTTAGGGAGTTAGAGGAGGGGATGAATATTTGTATGGAAATGTTTTGATGTTATAATATAAATATAACTGATTCGTTTTCATTTTACAATTGCCTAGATTTTGTTTGTATGAGAGACACACGCGGGTGAAGCTGCGGGCAACAGCTAGTATTATATAATATTTATTTATAAGAAAGTTGTGTTAGTTACACTATTTATAACTTAAGAACGGCTGAACTGATTTGGCTAAAAGTTGGTGGGGAGGTAATTAGAACCAGGAGACGCGCATAGGATAATTTTTATCCTATTTCACGGCATGAGTGTCGTTCAATCTCATCTAAAATTCCTTAGACATGTTAATAATGCGTACTTAATTCAACAGTGTTTTCCTTTTTTTTTCAGTTTCCCCTACACAAAGACTGTTGTAATAGTGTTTCAATACATCCAATAAGACCAATCCTGGCCACAGGGTCAGGGCAGTTCCATTTCAACAACCCCATCTTGGAATATGGAGTCAAAAGTGAACCTATGGATACAGATGGATCAAATCAAACCCAGGACACTGATGATCCCTTTACAACTGATAGTTTAAAATATTCAAGCAATGTTGAAAATAGCTTAGTGTTTTGGTGGATTGGAGATATTGTTGACATGACATAGGAATAAAGTTATTTTTATTGAGATAAATTTTCCAAAATGTTTTATTTCATAGTAAAGTCTTAGACAAGAATGTTGTAAAAGAAAATCGGGAAATGTGTTACTTTTTAATTTCTGAAAGTCATTGGATATATATCATATATATCCATTGATGTCGAACCCTGGTTTATAGTACGGATGTTAAATGTTGATGTTTTGTAACTATTGCTGGTGCCACAACGTCGGTGTTCTCTACGTCGTGTTAAGGGTCATTACCAATTTGGCTATTAGTGATAGTGTTATGCAACATGCCCGGATTAGAATCCACCACCTCATCTATTACTTCCGCCACAACACATTGTGTTTTGTCCCGGAGGGTACGGTATTGTAAAACTTACACAAGGGGTTAAACAACAATAGGTAACCTCATGTTTTGAAATACAAGCTGTATATAAAGTTTCAAATAGGTACCTACTCTTCTATCGATAGTAAAATTTTGTTTAAAACTGCCCAGACGGACGAGTGAAAGCTAATATTTAACAAACCATTGTCACTTTTGGTGTCATTGGAGGAATTATCACCAGGAAACTTCGTGTATTATTACCAGGAAAGTGACATGCTTGTTTGCCTTCTAAACATAATAAAAAACAATATAGCATTCGGTTGTCTGATATGGGGACCAGGAGAAGACATAGGCTATATTTCATACCGATTACTGAACAAGTTCCTGAGAAAACGGTCTAGAAGCTATGGACTGTTGGTGCCCTACTTTCTTTGGGATATTGAAATCTAGTTGTTATATCGTAGTCTACTAACTAATATATATAGGGGATAAGTGCGTTAGTGGTACACAGAGCGATTCGAAACTAACCCCTGCAATCCAAAAGGGGAAATAGGCCCAATTCTAGATTTGGTCGAACTCGATCGACCGAGGTCGAGGTCGATATTTACTTTTACCGCAAAAGTATTAAAAAATCTACTTAAATTAGAAAAAGTCATTGGTACATGGCGGAGTTCGAACCTGGACTACCAAAATATAAGTTCGAGGTGCGAACCACTAGTACGACGAGGCGTTATATCTACTGCTCTAATTCTTATTCGAAAGTAATATTTCGGAAAGTTACAGGGTATTTTAGTTAAAAGACTCGAAAAATTATTCGTTGCGTTTTTGCGTCGTATTGGCTTCCTACAAGTCAATAATGATGGTAGTAAATAATTATTAGTTAGTATTAATTTCTCCGTTTTCAAAAATTAGAACTCTCTCTATATAAATTCGAAAGTGTTTTTATCCTTCTTTCTAGTCAAAACGCTTGGACATTATGGTATAATTTTTATGTTAGGAAGCTGAAGAATGATATAGGCTATTTTTTATCTCAATATGTAAACGAGTTAGGTACGCAGAAGTAGATAATTAGCTACAGAGAAGATTTACTTCATATTTTTAATTAAACTTTGACCCTGTACCGTGACGTCACAAAACAGTATTTTTGACAATAACTATGTACGTGCATGAAGGTTGTCTATTTCGAATCACGTCACAAGTACCTCATATATAAACGTCACAAGTGCCGCTATATGGTCACGTCACAAGTAGCGCTGTATGGTCACGTCACAAGTACCGCTGTATGGTCACGTCACAAGTTCGTATCACTGTATGGTGACGTCACAAGAACAGCTTGTACATGGTTCATGCCTAATAAAATATTGTCTATTCTATTCTAAAGCATCACGGTAAAGCCAGGTATCACCACTGGACCGCATGCTTCAAAACCTATTTCTTTAGAACCCGATATTGTGTATTTAGGAACAAGTTTATTCAGCACTTACAAGACGAAGTTTTGAAGCAATAGGCGTGTTGTATTGCTTCGTGGGTAAATCTACTCTTAATTCATTACACTTAAGAGGTAAATAACCGTAGAAAATCCATTAATGGGATATCGATTCCATGTTTTCAATTTAACAAAAAGAATTGGAAATGCGTTAAGTCAGCGGTTCCCAAACTAAGTGACGGAACACCTACCAAATCCTTATGAAAACCTTATGTTAAATAATTATGAATAAAAGAAACTGACACAACGATTTAAACTGAAACACTTTATTTTAAATAGAAAAGTGATTTAATTTCACTCTTTCATCAATAACTGTTTTACAGTAGTCCGGGCAGAATTATCGCTATCAACTTAACTACTTTATTAATTATTTCACCGCTACGTTAGTTTAGGGGTTGCAGTGTAGGTACATTCTAAACGCCACCGAACAACCTTGACGTTTTGGGTCGATTCCCGACAGGACAAACGCATAATATATAAACATAGATGTCTTTATTTTCAGACCTGGGCGTTTATTAAATTTATTGTGGTACTTAGTAGGTATCTTGGCTAATCGTGTGTGTGTTCTAGTATATGTACAGCTATCCCTTCGGGGATAATAGGCGTGAAGGTACTTGTGGTACCTACTTATTTTAACATTTCTGTGTATTAATGTCGTTGACTATCACCCGTCCCAATTCTGAGTCCAGTGGCACTTTAGGAATCGCTGTTATGGGATTACATACAAATAAGAAATAAAAGGTCATTGCTTTCGTCTGCTCATACAGGGCTTTGTTACTTAGAGGGAGGAAAAAGATTTTTATTTATTATTGGATATTTTATAATTTTTTGTTTGAACATTTCAGTTCTTTGAAACAACATTTTTATGGTCTCGGCAATCTCAACGCCGCGTTCACACATGCGAGGGTTGCCATGCAATTTTTTTCTGTTGCGTGGTGTGTAATAAAATACGATGACATTTAAGCGTTAAGTTCTTTAGAAATGTTATAGCCGCTTCAAAATGAAATAAGTTTACTATCAAAGAAGTTTTTGGCATTCGAAAGATTTCCTAATAGTAAGAAATATGTGCCTAATAGACATAGGTATAGGTATGATGCGAGTTGAAAATTTCGCTTTCAAAGGAGCGTGGTCGACAACTCGGACAAACGCGCACCAATATTGAAAACGTCTCTCCTTCATATATGTAGTAGCACCGATATGTCTTATGTCTTTTTCGTATTGTTATAAATGGGAATCAGTCATCTGCAATAACGAGGGACAGCTGTATATGTGATGTCGGCTCCTAAAGAATTTATTAATCATCCTCTTAAAATCGATGGGACAATTGTCAGTGGAAAACACTTGTAACTGGTTTAAAGTTTTGAACTTTTAAAGCTTTAAAACATAAAGGGAAGGAATGAGAAGGGCCTTGAGCATTGAATGCTTGAGCGTTCCCCGACGCACATGTTGTGTGTTGGGAAACGCTCAAGCATAAGGTGGTGCACATAGAAGCCTTCACATCCTCAGATAATGCAAAATGATGGGACTACATCCCAAACATCGCCGAATAGGAGGACCAATTTATGAGGTTTTGTGTTTTTTAGATTTACCAGAACAAGACAATAATCATTAAAACATTGAACATTAAAAAAACTAAGATGCACTACGAAAATAAAGTTCGTATAAATTACACATATTCAGTAGGTACGCATGTTTAAATATAAATTGAATTTAGTCAGACCCATTAAACGATCGCAGCAAGTTTTTAGGTCTTTCCCCCGCGTTAGTCCGGGTCCTCTGTGTAGAATAGACCAACTGCCTTCCTACCAGGCAGCTCGTAAGAGGCGAGCATAGGTTAACTGG